>JALNQF010000424.1:0-31828 GCA_028456385.1 Ophiosphaerella korrae | reverse complement strand
ATCTATAATAACTATAAATAATAGAAGATATTTTATAACTATCTTGTATTAGCGTTCTATAGTTAAAAGATTAAATTACTAATACTCTCCTAATAATATATATTCTACTATCTATATACTTATCGTAATCTATAATCTATAGTTACTAAGACTAATAGATTATAGATTACTCTAATCTATAATCTATTAGCGCTAAGAGTTAATAGATTATAGATTACCCTAGGTGTCCTAGTTATATATAGTTTTCTAATCTAGGTTATTACTTTACTTATCTTATACCTCGTTAGTACCTAAGTTAGTATTAATTAGTTCTATCTCGATTCCTTCTATTACACCTATAATATCTAACTTCTTTCTTAACTAGTATTTAAGAGCTAGCCTTTAATTTTTACTAGTATAAAGAATAAGAAGACTACTTTATAAAACCTCTATAATTTTTAGGTATAAGACACCTTATAGATATTATATCCTTTATCTAGTCTATATATAATTACTTTATTACTAATAAAAAAAAATATATTAGCTTATAAACCTAAGCTAACGTTATTATACGCTACTATATAAGATTAGCTTACTTATACCTTACTATTTTAAATAGTATTACTTACTTATACTAAAAAGAATTTATATATTTCTTTATACTTTTTTACTAATTTAGTAATATAGACGTAGTAGGATTAAGAGAAGTATATTATAAAACCTTAGAAATAGCTAAATTTAGACTAGATTAACTAATTTATAAAACTACCTAGTTAGTATAAGCTAAATTCCTCTCTAAATTTAATAATATTAGCCTTAAACTATAATAGAACTTATAGCTATATAATATCTACCTTTAAAAAAAGCTATAACCCTAGCTTAGAAAAGCTACTAGTACTACCTCTAGTATCTATAATAGCCTTACTAATTTTTAAAAGATAATCTTAATATTAGAAAATAAAGTAAATAATTATAACTTAGATATAAGCCCTAAGTAAACCTAGCTTTATACCTTAGTACTTATAAGAGCTAAACTAAGAGCGTAGATATAAAACTTTAAAGAAGAACTAGCTATAACTTTATAAGAACTAAAATACTATTAACTATAGCTAGAAGGCGTATTTAGAAGAATATACCTAACTAGTAAAAAGGCTACTATAATTAAAACTAAAAACTCTAAAATAATTTTATACTAAGGATATAAAAAGATAGGTATTAAGAAGCTAGACTATACTACTTATAAATAAATAAAAGCTACTAGATCTAAAATACTTACTAATACTATAAACTACTATATAGCTACTTATATAGTAATAGACTCTAAAATAAATATAGAAATAGAAGACTAATTCTTTAAATATAACCTTTAACTAGATATAGAGCTAGAACTAGAGCCTAACTTAGACTAGGATCTAGAAAACAACGTTCTCTAAGCTTAAAGCCTTAACCTAGAGATTATATAAACTAGAAGAGCGTAATTAACTACTAAAGTATAACTTCTAGTATAGCTATATCTTATATACTTACTTATAGAATATAGATAGTCTAGTATAAGAAACTACTAACTAATCTAATAGAAGCTAAGCTAAACTAATTCTTATTTACTAGCTTTTTAAGTAAAGACCCTATAGTACTTTATATAGCTAGAACCTTAGCTAATAATAAAGCTAATATAAACTTTATTTACTAAAAATTTACTTAAAAGACTATAAAATTATAAACTATCTAGCTACTTTAACTTATTATCTATAAAAGATATAATAGTTCTCTATTTAAGTCTATTACGTATTAGGTTAAGTTCTACTTATAAGTAGGCGTATATATTAAATAGACCTCTACTTATATTATTAAAAATATAGGCTAATTTAACCTTATTTTAGGATTTTTATAGTATAAGGCCTATACTATTAAACCTAACTACTACTATAGAATATTATTATTTCCTAACAATTACTACTAATAATACTACTAGATAACTAATAAAATTCCCTTAGTAGTATACTATAGTATACTTAGATATTACTCTACTATAGCCTTAAAGAAGCTAGCGCTTAAACTATTATCTACTCTTATAGGGCTTCTAAGTAAGTACCTTAATAAGTATAAATAGAACTTATTAATAGATATTTAAACTATTAGTTATTATATAATTAAAGCCTTTACTAGAAGAAGTAAATATATACTTATAGTACTTACTTTAAATAGAATACTACTACTAACGTACTACTATAAAGTAGCTAGAGAAGTAGATTACGCGTAATTTTACAAGCTACTACTTATAGTAGAGCTTAAGAATATCTTATTTATAGAACTACTCTAACTATATTAGGACCTAATACTTTATTTTAATAAAAAAGCTACTAAGGAACTTTTCTCTTATAAGCTATATAACCTAGAAATTACTTTTAAGCTTAGCGTAAAAATCCTAGATACTAAACTTTACTCTTTTACTAAAAAATAAGATAAAGTAATCTAGAAATATATCTAAGAAATAGAAAGTAAGAGCTTTATTAGTAAATATAGCTCCTTAGCTAAGAATAACTTACTAATTATAGCTAAACTAGATAGTAACTTATAAGTTTATGTAAACTACTATAAGCTAAATAAATCTACTATTATAGTAGAGTATTATAAAGAAAGGAATAGTAAAAAAAAAGGGGTAAGTAGTTACTAGAAAAATATAAGTACTAAAGGCTTATAAGGAGGCGAACTATTAAGAAGGAGAAGTAAGAAAGAGAGTATAGCTAATAGGCCTTTAGGTCGTAAGATATAATCTATAGGAGTATAAATAATATTTAGAGTTAGTTTAGCTAATAAAGTTTAAGTTCCTTAAGACTAATAAGCCTTTAGGCCCTAAATCTATATTAAGTATATAACCTTATAATAAATAGTAACTAATGTAAAACTTAAACCTATAACCTTAGCCTTAGGAGCGCTAGCTTACGCACTATTGCGTAAGGTATAGGAATAGATATAGGAATAGATAGGTATAAGAATAGGTATAGGAATAGGTATAGGTATAGGTACAAGAATAGGTATAGGAATAAGTATAGGAATAGGTATAAGAATAGGTATAGGTATAAGTATAAGAATAGGTATAAGAATAGGTATAAGAATAGGTATAAGAATAGGTATAAGAATAGGTATAAAAATAAGTATAAAAATAGGTATATATATAAAACTAAAGATAAGCTAACTTATTTTATATAAGAATAGGTATAGTATAAGTATAAGTATAAAAACAGGAATATACTATAAATATATAGAGCCTAAGACCTAAAGGGCTATAGGTAGTATAAAAGGTAGGTAGTATAACTAGCTAAAAATAAAGAGGCTAATAGGAAATATTAGAGAAGCTCCTAATAAGCCCTTAGGTACCTAATAAATAGCTAGTAGAAGTATAGACAATAAGAATATTAAAATAGAAAAAATAACTAGTAAGAAAATAGTAAGGATAGAATAGAATAATAAGTAGTATAGTAAGAAGAAATAGCTTAGTAGTAGTAAGTAGTATACTATAATTATAGATAAATAACGTATAAAGAGAGTAGTAAAAGAAAGAATATTATAAAGTAATCTTAAGCTATAAGATCTAACCTATTATCTAATAAAGAGACTATACTAAGGCTATCTCTCTACTAGCTAAGAACTTCCTTATATAACTTAAGACTCTTAAACTTAACACCTAAAGGACTATAAAATATACCTAAAAGAATTAGTATACTAATAATAGACAATAGCTCTACTATCTTAAATATACCCTAACTAATAATTAAAATATCTTTAGAGATATTTAGCTAGCTTATAGTAGCTATTAAAATAATAGTAGAATAGAGTAGTAGAGTATATATTAGTAAACAAAACCTGTTTATAGACAAAAAGTTTAAGTTTACTAGTACTAATATAATAGAGTTTCTAGATAGTATTAAGGAACGAGTAATCTTTTATAGATAGCTTATTAGAGACTAAATCTATAACGTTATTACGTTTAGTAATAGGATAAGAAAAGATATTATTAAATAAAGTATAACTAAGTTCGTAGAAGTAGAGAAAGCTAAAGATTAAGTAAAGGTTAGAGAAGTAATAAGAAATAGGTTCTAAGAGTCTAATAAGGTATAATAAGAAGAGATAGAAGAAGTACTCTAAACCTAGCTATAGTAATACTTACTTATAGACAACCTCTCTCTCTAAGACTACTTTAATAACTTTAGCTCTTAGTTTATAAAGTACTAAAGAGTAGGAATAATTATAGAGGCTATAAAAAGATACTACCTAGTAAAAGGACTTAATAAGTACTACCTACAAAAAGTCTTTAATAAATATAACCTAAACAATAAAAATATAAAAGACTTTAACTTTTAAATAATCTAGAAGTACTTTAACTAGCTAGTATAGAGAGACCTATAAGTAAAACGTTTTAACCTAGCCTTTAAGAGAACTATAAGCATACTAAAGCTTGTAAGCTATAGGAAATAGCTATATATAATACCTAAAAGAATATTTAGGCCTCTTAATATAAAGCCTATACCTAACTCTTATAACTAGACTTAAAGATAGAGAGGAGTCTAAATACCTCTAGAAATAGAAGTTACGTAATTAGAAGTTAATAATCTTATAGAATACTTTAAAATAATAAAACTCTAAGTAATTACTTTTATAGCTATAAATAACCTAAACGCTAGAGCCTAAGAACTTATCTAGCTACTAGAGGTATACTTAGTTATAGAAAGACGAATTAAGGTAGATAAGTATCTATAGATCTCTTAGGCTATAGTAAACCTATAGTTAGTAATACTTTTCGCGATAGGGCTATAATTTTAAAAAAACCTTCTACTACTATTTTAGAATAACATAAGACCTTAGTATTAGAATAACGTAGTAGGTATAAGTTTAGACTTTTATAGTTATATTAAGTATAGAGACCTAAATTACTACGTTAATAACTATAAGGAAAGAAAAGCTTTAATACTTAATAGATAGATTTAGTTTAATCTAGAAACTAGAAGATACTAATAAGGTATAGAGTAAACTTACTAAGAGTTTATTAAATAGATTAGAGTAAGAGGTAACTAGAATAATATAATAATCTAGTATATCTAGTAGAGAATACGAGACCTAAAGTATAGAGAAATAGACCCTTAGGTAACGCTAAACCCTATAATATAATAGCTAGTATAGCCTTAGATAATAGTAGTAATAAACTTACTTAAGAGTATAATAGATAATTTAGAAGAAGATAGAATAGTAAGCGTAAAAGAATATAATAGATTCTAGATATAGTAACTAAAAATAAAAGGAGATTTAGTAGAGGAAGATATTACTAAAACTATATATATTACTATAGTAGGGTTTAGGACCTAAGAGCCTTTAGTACTTATTCTAGCTATGCAAAACAATTACAAAAAAGAGGCTAAATTCTTTAAATATAAGTAGACCTAATTTAATAATATAGAAATAGAAATAGATCTAGAATAACTTCTTAAAAAAATAGATAAACAAAAGAACTACGTAAAAAAGCTTAAGTAGATTAATACCCTAGAACTAAATACTAAAGAAGTAATATAAAAAGTTATAGAAGCGCTAGTATCTCTACTTATATAAATACTCTTAGCTAATATACTAGACCTTCTTAAGAAGCTTATAAAGCCTACTTTTATAGTAGATAAGTTAGAGGAGTTTATAAATATAAGAGTAATAGTAAGTATAACTAAAGACTTAGGAGAGACGCTTTAGAGCCCTAAGAGACTACTAGTAGCTCTCTCCTAGAATAGCCTACACCTATACGTAATAAATACTAATATTCTTAACTAAGTAATAGTAAAAGCTATAAATAGAAAAATTGTTAAGTATAGAGCCTATAAACCTTTAGGCTCCTCTACTAAGGTACTCTCTATTATACTTATACGCCTTACTAGTTTTGTAGCTAATATAAATGTAGTAAGAGAGCGCCTAGAATATAACTAACCTAGTAAGATTAAAAGACTTAGAAAAGAATACTTAAAAGTAATAATCTAAGTCTACAAGACTAAACTACTAGCCCTACTTAACTTAGGAGTAGAACTTAATATAATTTACCTTAAAACAGCTCTAGCTACTAGCTTAAGTATAACTTCTATACCTAAAGAAATAGCTAGAGTATAGCTAGTTACTATAAATAGAGTAAAGGAGTCCTTTAAAGAGATTATATAAGGCGTACTAGTTATTATTAGAAGTATTAAAGTCTAGTCTAACTTCTTTATTATAAGAGGTCTCTCTTACTTAATAATCTTTAGGAACCTATTTATAATAGATTATTAATACTCTTTTAAATAAGAAGATAATAGCTAAATATACTATAAAGTTTAGTTAAAAAATTAAAATACTTCTATAAAGTTTATAGTAATATTTAATAGAATAAGAAGTATAGGATAGATAAATATAATAATAATAAAAAAACTAGTAAGGAACTCTACTACTAGGAGTAGAGTTCTATAAATAGATACCTAGAAAATAGAGAAATAAGAAAGAGACGCCTAGAGAACTATTAGTAGTACCTAGTATCTATACTAAGAATTATAGAATAATCTATAGGTAGATCTAATAATAATAAAATAAGCTAGTATTTCTCTAGATAAAAGTATCTTAGAAATCCTAGAAGACCTTGTAGAGATATAGAAATAAGTAGAAAGAAGAAAATAGATACCTAAGAGCTTATTAAAGGTAGAACTATAATTTAAGCTAAATACTATATATAAGTTAAAAGGTAAAAAAGTATAGCTAGTCTATAACTCCTTAGTATAGCCCTACTAAGTAGAGGGTCGATTAGACTAGAAAGTAAGAGTAGAACTTAGGTAGCTAGTAAACAATAACTAAAGCTAGAGATAATTCTAATAATATATTACTAATAAGACTACTCCTTTTTCTATAGGTACTTAGGTTATAGAAAAATAGCTAGCAAAAATAAAGATCGCTAACTAGCTATAGCTAAGAGAAAGAGAGATACTAATTAAAGTTTTTCTATATTAAAAAGCTACGTTAAGCTTTAACTTTATAGAATTAGGCTATATCTACCTTAACGTTATCCTACTAGTTTAAATTAATATAGTACCCTACAAAGCTTAGAAAGAGGATAGCTTTCTTATACCTTATAAACTAAGAGAAGTAGTTAACAAGATAATTTAAGAATAGTTAGACTAAAGAGTCCTCGAATTAAGTAAAAGCCTATATAGTAACCCCTAGTTCTTAGTAAAGAAAAAGGACTAAGGATACTAACTTATTAATAATACCTAGCGCACTAATAGTATAACTATTAGAAACGCTAACTTACCTCTAAACCTAAATAAATTCTTAGAAGAATTTACAAGTTACTACGTCGTATCCCTAATAGACTTCTTCTCTAGATACAATTAAGTAGAGCTCTATTAAGACTCTAGACTACTTATAGTATTTTATATACTAACTTATAAACTAGTATAGTAATATACTCTACTTA
Source organism: Ophiosphaerella korrae (assembly GCA_028456385.1). NCBI lineage: Eukaryota > Fungi > Ascomycota > Dothideomycetes > Pleosporales > Phaeosphaeriaceae > Ophiosphaerella > Ophiosphaerella korrae. The sequence goes on along the minus strand of JALNQF010000424.1, from coordinate 24,378 downwards.
TAAGTACTATAAACTCTATTACTAAGTTTATATAAGTAGTAACTAAAATCTTATAAGAATTAATTCTAACTAGCTATATATTATATATAGATAATATCGTAGTAAAAGGCCTAAAAATAGACTATAACTTAGACTTACTAGAACCTAGGATCTAAAAGTTTATTAGTAAACATATTATTAATATAAATAAAGTTTTATATAACTTTAAGAGGGCTAGTACTACTACTTTAGGTCTTAAATTAGATTAGTACTACAACTCTATAGAGATTATAAAGTATATAGTAGATAAAGAGAGCTAGCACCTAGCTAATAAGAAGGTTTAAAAGATAATTAAATAGCTAGCTTATAGATCTCTAAAAGAAGTCTAAATATTTATTAGCTTTTACGTATACTATAGAATCTAGATTAAAGGTTTTACTAAGATAGTAATACTACTATTTAAGCTACTAAAGAAGAATAAAGAATTTAAATAAAGTTAAGATGCTTCTTTTACTATAGATAAATTAAAAACTTAACTAACTAGTATACTAGTATTAGTCTCTATAGACTATAGCGAGCCTATTAGACTAATTATTATATTAGTTAATAGAAGTAAAAAAGGTTAAGGCGTAGTACTTTAGTAAGAAAACCTAAAAGGCTATTAGAACGTAGTACGCTATAAATTAAGAGTATAGTTACTTTTAGAGCGTAACTAGGATTCTAGGAAATATAAGTATAAAGCTAAACTACTAGTACTTAAGAAATTTTACCTATAGATCTATAGAGTTTATTTTATAGTAGAAATAGACACTTATATACTTATAGATTAACTTAATTAAAGCGCTAGCGACCTCCTAGGAGCCCTAATTATAAGATAGCTCGCTTTTCTAAATATATAAGAATTTAATATAAAGTACGTAGCTAAGAAAAAAAACGTAGTAGTAGATACTCTCTTAAGGTAACTAGAGCTACTAGGATAGTAGCTACTAAAAAAGCTTAAAGAAGACGTAGAAAAATTTATAGACTACTATTTAGGATCTATAACTCTTATTTTACTATAGATAAGCCTTTAGGACCTAGAATTTATATACTTAAAGATAGAAATAGACTTAAGCGTACTAGATACTCTAGAAACGCCTTTTCTACGCAATATTATAAAATAGCTAGTAACGCTACAAACTTTAGCTAAAATAAGTAGAATAGATACTTAAAAGCTTTATAGAAATACGTAAAAGTATAAGGTTATATAAAGACTCTTATAGGCTAAAGGCTCTAAATAGTACTTACTAAAAAGAGTAGTAGATAAGAAAGAAAAGTAGCTAGAGATTCTAAAGGTACTATATAATAAAAGTAGATACTAAGGCTAAGAAGGAATATAGCGAAAAATCTAGACGCGATATTACTAGCTAAATATATTTAAAGATATAGAAACTTACGTAAAATCTTACTAAGAATATTAATTTTATTTACCTTAGATAGTAGAGGAAGAGCTATACCTAAATTAGAGACCTAAGGTCCTATAAGAATAGATTATACTAAATATAGTTTATATACCTAATAGTAAAAGAGGTAAAAGATATATAATTATATATTAAGACTTTATAAGCTTATACGTAGAGGCTAAAGCTCTTAGAGTTAATATATTAGAAGCTATTGTAAAGTTCTTAAAACAAGATATATTCTTAAGATAAAGAGTACTATTTAAAATAATAGTAGATAGAGAACTAGAAAATAAAGGACTAGTCGCTAACTTTACTTATTTATATAGTACCTAAAGAGTTATTAGAAGTACTTATTACTCTTAAAGCTAAGGAATAATTAAAAGAAGCTATAAAGAGTTAGTAGCTACCCTCTAAAAGATTAAAAGTAATTAGGTAGATAATCTACTCTACGCGCTATAGGTAGATAAAGTTATAATAAAATATAGTACTAGAGAAACACTAATATACCTTATATATAACTAGGAATAAGTCCTACCTATTAAACTCTACGTCCCTATATAGTAAACCCTCCTATAGTTAGAAGTTTATAATACTACTACGCTCTTAGTATTATAAGCCTAGTAGTTTAATAAACGTAATAATAGACTCTAAAAAGCTATAGATTATATAATTAGGCTAAAAGAAGAAAGTAAAGAATAGTTTAATACTAAAAGGACGTTACGTATAAAAGATATACTTAAAGGAATATTAGTACTTGTCTAAGACTTATTTAGCAACTAGAATAAATCTAGATAGTAGAAACTCTAACCTTAGTAAAAGGGCCTTTATTAAGTTGTCTAGTTATATCCCTCTAGATAGTACTAGCTTACTAACCTAGATAGTATAAAGTTTAGAAACTACACTCTAAGAGTAAGAGTAGTAGAATTCTACTAGTAAAGCTAGTAAGAACTAATAGATATTTTAGAAAATTTAGAGCTAGAAGCTAAAGATTTTATAGTTAGATAAAAAGAAGAGTAAGCTTTACTTAACGCTAAAGAGTAACCTAAAAGAGTATTAGATAAACTAGTACTAATAGAGCTAGTATTTAGAAAGTAAAGTAAGTAAGTATAAGAATAATATAGATAGGACTTACTATTACTAGTATAAACTTATTAGCTATAATTAGTTTAAATCCTAGTATAAAAGCCTAAATTTAATCTAGCTAACTTTAAATTCTTTATATAAAAGGAACTTAATAAAGAGATTAATTTTAGCTAAAGATTAGCTAAAAATTTTAAATAGGAGAAGGAACAAGTAAGTATTATAAGTAAATAGGAGAATTAGTAATAGAAAGAAAAGAACTTAGTTAATTTTCTCTAAAAACAAACAACTAAAGAGGCCTTAGTACTTAGATACTAAGAAAAAAAAAAAAAAAAAAAAAAAAAAAAAAAAAAAACCCTATATTACCTATTATTACTAATTACTATCCTTAGAACTAGAAGAAAAAGCTTAAGTAGCAAGAAGACTTCTAAGACTAAACCTAAGTAGCTAAAAGTAAATACTACTTAGATAATAAGTATAATAGTAATTTTAATTCTAAAGCTAAGAATCTTAAAGTAGAAAGCTAAAAGAATACTAAGGAGGTAGAGGAAGTATAGAAATAAAAGACTAAGAGCCCTTAGAAAGAGAAGTAAAAGAGCTTAAACCTATTATATTAAATTAAGAATAGACTAGAGTAGGAATACTACTACTAGAAGGTAGAGCGCAAAGAGGAGAGGTTAAAGAAGTAGCTAGATAGTAGCTAGAAGTAAAAGTAAGAGTAGTAAGAGACTTAATAAAGTATCTATAAGTATATCCTAAACCTTTATTAAGACTTAGGTAACTTATATCTAACTCTAGGTTAGTAAAGTAAGAAAGGCGTAAAGGCGTACCTTATAAGGCCTAAAGAGCTAGTAGTTAATAAAGAGAATTTAGAGTAGTATAAAAGCTTAAAAGTAAGCTAAAACTACTAGAGGAAGTGCTTTAAAGGTATTTACTAATACTAAAAAGAGATAAAAAGTAAAGAGAACTAGAGAGAACCTAATAAATAAGAGCCTTATCTACTATAAAGAAAATAGTAGGTAGAGAATTATTAGACTTACTCTTAGGTATAGTATAACCCTAGAGACGCTAGCTATAGGCTTACTAGTAAAAAAGATTATTAGTAGAGCTATAAAGATAGCTAGAAGTCTTAGAGTTATTATCTTTAGGCTTATCTATACTATATACTACTAGGTAAGCCCTAAGCCTATAAAGACGTACTAGCTTACTAGGCGTTATAAGAAGACGCCTATAGGCTACTTAATAACTTAAGGAAATGTTTTAGTAAATAAGATACTAAATATTAGCTACTATAGTATTACACGTAAAGGGCGTAGTAATAGAGTAGCTAAAAAACTAAGTAGCTATAAGAATAAAAGTATTAGTATAAGTACGCGCCTACTTAAAGAGCTTAGTAATATAGTAGTAACCTTTAGTAAAACCTTTAACCTAAGAAAGTACTTACTTGCGTTTAGCTACTAGACTACTAAAAACGCGTTAGCTAAGCTCTAAAAGACTATTAAGATAAAATTAAGTAAAAAGAAAAATAGAGTTAAAGACTTACTTAACCTATAATTATAGCCCTAAATATAACAATAAATATAGGAGCTATTAAGGTAAATAATACCTTTATTATTAAAGAAAATAGAGTATCTAATACTACTATAAATATAAGTAGTATAGCTATAATTACTTTCCTCTTTAGAACTATAAGCTATAGCCCTATTAGAGCTTAGTAGTAGTAGCTCTAGTAGTAAGGCCCTATAAAGGCTAATAGTCTTCTAAGTATACTAACTTACGTAGACTATAGCCTTATAATAGGCCTATATCTCTTAAAGATTATTAATTAAAGAAAGATCTTACAAGCGCGTAGCCTAAGTAGCTAAAAAGTTCTAAGTAGGTATCTCTTAACTCTTATAATAGCGTACCTAATAGTATAGCTAGTAGAAAAGAGACTAAAAACTATTAGAAGTATAAAAGAAGCTATTAAGGTTATAAGAATAAATATTATAAGAACTATTCTACTAGTAAGCTCTATTCTTACGCTTATTATAGTAAGTATATATAAACTCTTAAATAAAGGAAAGAAGCTAGCTAAAGTTACACTTTTTAAAGATATTAAGGGCTTAGTTAAAAAGGTTATAAAGTAAGTTAAGTAAAAGAGAGTAGTTAAGAAAATAAGTAATAACTAAGAGAAAAGCGTAGTTAGTAAGACCTAAGGGCCTATAGGTAAAAAAGATAGATACTTACCTTTATACTAGAAACAATATATTATAGAAATAGGGTAGGAAGCCTTACTCTTAGTTTAATAGTAACTTAAAGGTAGTCTACTTAGGTTACAAAGTAGCTAAGAAGGATTATTACTACTATAGTTACTCTAGCTAAGCTAGCTAGCTATATAGGACTTAGGTTAGAAGTTAAGAGTAGCTATAATAATTAAAGTAGAAAGTAAATAAGAGAATAGAGCTAAGAAACTAGTAAGAGAGTATAGAGTAGCTAAGATAAGCCTAAAGAAAAGAAGAAGAAAATAGAATAAAAAATAGGGAGATAAAGTTTAAGTACGCTCCTAGAGAGCGTTTATAACTTTACTAAAAATTATAGGAGTAAATAACTATAAGAGCCTAACTACTAGTAAAGACGTTTAAATATAGAGCCTAAGGGCCCTACGCTAGCTTAACTAATAAATATATATATATAAGAAAAGAGCTAGCTATTAAAAATTAATAAGTAAGAGAAGAATTTAGTAAGTAGAGACGTATTAAGTAAAAGAACTATTATAGAAAAGTAAAAACTACTATAGCTTGTAAAACGTATATAAAAAGAAATAGTAAGAAAATAAGTAGCTACTACTATAAGCTGTATAACACGTCTATATAAAAATTTTATTAAATAACCTAGAAACTACGTAAATACTCTACAAATAACTCTTTAGATATTAGATCTAGAGCTCTTAAGAAAAAGGTATTATAAGTAAAAAATAAGAGTAGTATCCTTAAAGTCTTAATCTATAGACACTCTAAAATAAAAACAATAGCTAATATAAGGAAATAGAGGCGGCGTAACTTAAGCTTTATATTAGGTAACAGCGCTAACAAAGCTAGCGTTCTTCTAGAGTAGGCCTAAGTAGGTTATAGCTATAGCTAGAGTTAGATTAGTAGTTTATAGATAATATATAGTAACTAATACCTAAAAGGCTATAAGTTATTTAAGAAGAAGAAAGCTCTTAAGAACTTAATATCTTTATTCTCTTTTATTAATATTAATATTTTAGCTAAAAGGCTTAAGTTACTCTCTAACTATATATATAGTTAGTACTAGATACTAGACTATTTATAAGGTAGGGCTAAATTACAAATCTAAATTATTTTAGATCTAATAGTTTAAGTACCTTACTACTAATAAAATAGGAAAGGAGTTTATAGGTTAAAGTAAGTTTTACCCTTTTTCTAGGTTAGAAGCTCTTAATTAAGTATAGTAGCTTAATAAAACTAAGCTCTATATAAGAGGGAGAGGTATATAGTAGAGTATTATAAAGAAAAGAATAGTAAAAAAAAAAGAGTAGGTAGTTACTAGAGAAATACAAGTACTAAGGGCTTATAAGGAGGCGAACTATTAAAGAAAAGAGGTAAGAAAAAGAGCGTAGCTAATAAGCCTTTAGGTTGTAAGATACAATCTATAGGAGTACAAATAATATTTAGAGTTAGTTTAGCTAATAAAGTTTAAGTTCTCTAAGACTAATAAGCCCTTAGGCCCTAGATCTATATTAGGTACATAACCTTATAATACTATTAAAGACTAGTACCTTATTCTATTCTTTAGGGAAATACTAGCCTACTTAAATAAAGTAAAGATTTTCTCTAAATTTAACGTAATATATACCTTTTACTACTTACGTATTACTTTAAATTTAGAATAGCTAACTACTTTTATTACTTACTTTAGTATATATACTTATAAAGTAGTACTCTTTAGCTTTACTAATATACTAGATACTTTCTAGCGCGCTATTAACTTAGCCTTACTAAAATACTTAAATAACTTCTATACTATATATATATAGATAACGTTCTAATATACTCTAATAATAAAATAGACTATATCTAGTACGTTTATAAAGTACTTATATAACTAAAAGAGTAAAGCTTTTATATAGATTCTAAAAAATCTAGCCTCTATACTACTTTAGTTAAGTTTTTAAGTATAATTATCTTTAATAAAGGAATTATAATAGATCTCTTTAAAGTTAAAGCTATTTAGGAGTAAGAAATACTAAAGACTACTAAAGAAGTCCTAGCTTTTTTAAGCTATACTAGATTCTTCTAGTACTTTATTAAAGATTACTTAAGCTTTACCTTACTACTTACTAAGTTAATTAAGTCTAAGGTTATTACTAAACCTACTAAAAGAGATAAGCTACTCTTTTAAAAGACTTAGTATAAGCCCTTTATAATTACCTAAGAATATATAGATACTTTTAATAAACTAAAAGCTACTTTCTAGCTAAAAGTAGTTTTACTTTACTTTAACTCTTTAAAACTAATCTATATCTAAACTAACACCTCTAGGTAAGCTTTAGGTAGAGTAATAAGCTAACTAAACTAAGATAGAATCTAATAGCTAGTTAACTTCTTCTTAAAAAAATACACTCTAGTAGAATATAATTATAATATCTACAACCTAGAGCTTATAGCTATAATCTAAGTATTTAAAGAATAGAAACTAGAGCTTATAAGTAGTCTATATATAATCTATATTATAATAGACTACTATAATTTAGAAACCTTTATAATAACTAAAAAGCTTAATTACTACTAGGTACGCTAGTTATTATTTCTATCCTAATTTAATTTCTATATTAAATACATACTTAGTAATATAAATAAAGTTATAGACGCCTTAAGCTACTAACTATAAGACTACTCTATAGATAATTCTAATCTATAAGTATTAAAAGCTAACTAAATTATCTTAAGCTCTTAAGTCCTAGCTTTAAGTATAAAACCTACGCTAGATATAGTAATTTATACTTTAAGCTTTGTAGACTTATAAAAGCTAAATAGATTTATACTAGAATAAGCTACTATAGTATACGCCTACCTTTTATTATAGGTGTAATAGAAGAAATCGAGATAGAACTAATTAGTCCTAATCTAGGCGCTAACAAAGTATAAGACAAGTAAGGTAACAACCTTAATTAGGAGACTATATATAACTAGGATACCTAGGCTAATCTATAATCTATAAACTCTTAGTATTAATAGATTATAGATTAAGACAATCTATAATCTACTAGTCTTAGTAACTATAGATTATAGATTATAATAAGTATATAGTTAGTAAGATATATATTATTAGGATAGTATTAGTAATTTAATCCTTTAACTATAGAACGCTAATATAAGATAGTTATAAAACATCTTCTATTATTTATAAGTTATTATAGATTATAACTTAAGCTTTTACTATTAACTTATAATCTACTAATACTCTTTAGGTACTAGGAAGTTAACCCTAGTAATACCTTATTACACTTTACTAATTTAGTTATTAAGAGAAGTAAAGCGTAAGTAGTGTATAGTCTAGCTAATATAATAGTAGAAAGTTTAACTAAAATAAGTAAAGCCCCTAGAAGTAGTTATAAGTCTAACAGTACTATATAGGAAATAATTAAAGACTAAATTAATAATTTAATTTTAGATAAAGAAGATATAAAAATAGTAATTAATACTTTAGAAATATAGAACAAGAAACTATAAGACTACGTAAAGTAAAATAAAGTATAGATTAAAGCTATTATTAAAGGTTAGAATTAGATAGAACTAATTATATAATGTCTAGTAATAAGTATAATAAAGAAACTACCTAAGATACTTATCCTTAAGAAGTTTAATAGAATAAAGGAGAAACTAAGACCTTTTATTACTTTAGTACAACTCTAGATAGATATACAAGTACTACACTTTAATATAGAGGAAAAGAAGGTAATATATATTAGGTTATACCTTAAAGAAGACGTAATAAGATAGTATAAACCTTACTAGATAGATTATATAATATACTCTCTAATAACCTAGAAGGATAAAACTAGAGCTATTTTTAAAAGTTATAAGTACTTTACTAAATAAATAAGAGTAGTATTTAGAGATATAGATATTACCTAATAAGCTAAAGAATAGCTAGAGAAGCTTATACAAATTTAAAGTATTCTAAAGTATATATTATAGTTTAAATAACTATCTTAGAATATAGAATAGAATAAGTTAGCTTTAATATTATAATTTAAGTAAAGACTAAACTCTAAGATCTAATACAAGATAATATATATAGAGAAACTAAGGACACTAGAAGCCCTAAAGTAATAGGTAATATAAATTAATAACAATCTTTAAAAATAGAAAAAAAATAAATATAAAGGTTATACCTAGAACTATAATAAAAGAGACCCTATAATCCTTAATACTAATAAAGATAGAAAGAAAAAGAAGAATAAAGACTTTACGTACTTTAACTATAGTAAACTAGGCTACTATATAAAAGACTACTAATTAAAGAAAAAAGATATAGTATATTATAAATATAAGAAACCTAGATACTTTATAAAGGACTACAAAAATAAAGACCTAAAGAAAGAAACTTAGTTAAAGATAACTAAAAAGAAGAAAGAAGTATTACAAGTATAGGCTAAACCTTAAGAGAAAGTAGCTAGGAGTAAAGAAATATAATACGTAATACTCTATTAAACTTTTTATTACAAAGATAACTACTATATATATCTTTCTAGTAAATAAAGAGTAAGATACTTCCTATAATAGAGATAGAGAGTAGCTATAATAAAAGAAAGAATAAAAGCTTAGCTAGAAGAAATAGCCTAAGTAATAGACCTACTAGTAGAAGATCTAGAAGGGGAAGAGCCCCTAGTACTATTAATCTAGGCTAAAGGACTAGTACTAGATAAAGAAACTACTACAACTACCTCTAAAGGACTATAAGGAAGTAAGAGATAAGTTAGTATAAGAGATATAGAGTATACCTAGCTAATAATATATAGTTATAATAGCTACACAATAAGTAATATAGAGGAATAAAATAAAGAATAGAAGTTTATTTAGAAATACTTACTAGTTATAAGTATAGAGGAAGCGTACAAAGACTAGAAAGAACGTAATCCTAAAGAAATAAAGTTTATACTATTTTAAGAATAGATAAAGTAATATATAGTTATAGTAAGAAGAATACCTATATAAAAAGAATAGTAATACTTTATAAGAAAAACGTAATAGATTAATAAAGCTTATATACTAAGAGTACTAGTAGTATACTATATCCTAATAATAGATACACCTAGTAAAAGTAAATACTAAGAAGGGGATAATAAAATAATAGATCTAAAATACCTAGTATACTTTAAAGTATTATAGATATTATACCTAGATAAGAATTATATTATATATAAAAACCCTAAAGTAAATAATAGTATATAGCTTATAAGGAGAAAAAGCTATAACTATATAAGAGTAATTCTAGTAGAAAATATCTAAAGATAAAAAGTAATCTTAGAAGATAGATACGTAGTAGTAAGACCTAGCTTAAAACTATCTAAGAAATACGTCTAAAGAAGACTATAGTACAAATATATATATAATAAGTATCTAAAATATAAAGAATATAAACTTAAAGTAGGCCTATAGCTCTAGAAAGATAGATAATTTACAAAGTTACTTAAGTAAAAAAAACTAAAAGGTATAAGAGGCCTATATATTATAAAAATAAGTATATACTAAGGAAAGAAGGTATAATTAATAATTAATAGTAGAGCTATAAGAAACTTTATATTAAAGAAGTTTATAGAAATATAGGGAATAAAGTATATAACAAAGAAATATCTTTAATAACTAAGTACGATTAAAGGAAAACTATTCTAGAAACTAATATAGTTTAAGATAGCACCTTTAATACTAAGGTTAGAAAGACTAGAAATTAAAAATATAGTTATAGATATAATAATAATTAATAATAAATAAGATATAATATTAAGTATACTATAGTTATAGATAACTAACCTATATATTAATTAGAGAATAGAGAAGATTAACTACTATAGAATAAATACGTTAAAGGCCTACAAGAATACCTATAAAGGAGAATTCCTAGAAGAATATAAAAAATAGGAAGAATAGCTTATAGAACCTAAAGATTACCTTCTAGAATATTAACTATAGGACTTAGCGATAGAAATAGAAGAAAGAAAAGACGTAGAGTAGAGCCTAGTCTACTAGAAAACAGAAGAAGAATTAAAGATTAAATAAGCATTTATCTAAAATACAATAAAAAAGAGATAGATAAGAGAATCTAAATCCTTAGTAGCTTATAGACTTATCTTTATAGATAAGAAAAGAATAAGTAATAAAAGACCTTACGTAGACTTTAGAAAAACTAACGTAGTTATAAATAAGAACTAATACTCCTTACTAAAGATAGACGTAATATAAGATAAACTATAGAAGGTAATAATCTTTATAAAGTTAGATATCTAGAACGCCTATTACTAAATTAGAATTAAAGAAGGTAATAAATAGAAAATAGTATTTAGAATATAATAGGGATTATATAAATATTTAGTTATACTATTTAGCTTAATAAATATACTAGTAGTATTCTAAGAAAGGATTAATATAGTACTAAGAGAGTACTTAGATATATTTATATTTATATACTTAGACAACATCTTTATATTCTTAGAAATAGAGGAAGAATACGTATAATATATATACAAAGTACTAGAAAAACTAGTAGAAGCTAAAATATTTCTTAAGATAAGAAAATGCAAGTTCTATATAAAGAAAATAGATTTCCTAGGGTTTATTATAGAACTAGGAAAGATTAAGATTAATTTAGAGAAGATTAAGTTAATTAATAAATAGCTAACACTAAGAAACCTAAAAGAGGTATAATAATTTTATAGGCTAGCTAACTTTTATAAAAAGTTAATAGTAAAATAGTCTAAAGATATAGAACTAATAATAAGACTTATAAAGAAAGATACGCTATTTAAATAGATAAAGGAATACGACAAAGTATTTAAAAAGATTAAGAAAAAGTTTATAGAAAACCTAGTTATTAGAATATATAACCTAGACCTACTAGTAATAGTAAAGATAGACGTATCTAACTTAGTCTATAGAATAGTACTAATATAGGAAGACCTAGAGACTAAAAAGGAATACTTAGTTAAGTACTTCTCTAAGAAAATAAAGATAGTAGAACTTAACTACCTAATCTATAATAAAAAAATACTAGCAATCTATAAAGTATTTAAGTAATAGAGAGTATACCTATAAGGAGTAAAATATTAGATAAAGGTCTATATAAACTATAAGAATCTTATAAGATTTATAATAAATAAAGAATTGTTATAACACTATATAAGATAGTAGAAATACTTATTAACGTTTAATATAGAAATTATATATATAAAAAAAAAAGATAATTAGTTTATAAACGCCCTTAGTAGAAGGCTAGACTTATAAGAAGAAGTAAGTACTACTAGTATAGCTCTAGTTAAGAATAAAGAAAGATACTTAGTCTTAAATATATATAAAATAGCTGCAACACTTAAAAGGAAGAGTAGTAAGTTAGATAAATAGATTTAGAAAATAACAAAAGAAGTACCTAAAAAAATAGAAAAACTAGAAATCTAAGAAGAATTTATATAAGCCTATAGAAGAATATATATCCTAAAGAAGATCTAGAGAGAATTTATATAATAATTCTATAAATTGCTAGTATATAGTTACTAAAGTATTAAGAAAATATTAGATAGACTACTATAAGACTACTATATTCTAAAAGTAAGATAATTAGTAATAGAAGTACTATAAGACTATATAGAATATTATAACTAATAGAAGTACTAAAATAACTAAAGGGAGTTATTATAATAGACTTTATTACGAAGTTACTAAAGTCTAAAGACTTAATATTAGGAGTTAAGTATAATAGAATCTTAATAATAGTAGATAAACTTATAAAGTACTTATACTTTAGACTATATAAAGAAAAAAGTAGGATAGAGGTTACTATATACTAAGTTCTAGGAACTATAATTAGTTAATATAGACTACTAGATAAGATTATTATAGATAGAGACGTACGATTTATATTAAAACTATAGGGAATAATAATAGCGCAATTAGGAATTAAATATATAATATCTATAGTATATTACCTATAAATAGATAGATAGTTAGAATAAATAAATTAGATAGTAGAATAATACCTAAGATACTACCTTAACTACAACTAGAATAATTAGGTATAGTTACTACCTATAGCACAGTTAGTATATAACAGCGCAAAGAATATAGTAATAAGAGTATTACTTTTTTTCGCGAACTATAGATTTAAACCTAATATACACTAGATACTAAGAAATTAAATATCTTAGTCCCTAAGAAGACAAAGTTTTATTAATAGACTTAAAGATATACATAATTAACTAAGATAAGATATAGATTTCTTATATAATTGTATAACAAAATACTATAATAAGAAGTATAAAAAGAGACCCTAATTTAAAGAGAGAGAAAAAGTATAGTTAGTATAGAAGAATATTAAAAGTAAGAGACTAAGCTTAAAATTAGACTACGTTAAAATAAGACTATATAAAATTAAGAAAGAAGTTACACTAGTTATATTTAAATTAAAGCTACTAAATAAGATAAAAATATACTTAATATTCTACGTAGCTCTACTAGAACAAGTACTATAGAATATAGAACTACTAGTATACAAAGTAGATATATATAGAGAATAAGAAGAATAAGAAGTTAAAAAAATCTTATAATACTAGTTCTATAATAGAAAAAACTACTACTTAGTAGAATAGATAAGTATAAATAAAAAAGGATAACTATAAGAAAAGATATAGGAACTAGAAGATAATCTTAATTACTCTAAGAAACTAGAGGAGTTCTAAAGTTAAAACCCTCTAGAACGCCTAGTAGTAAACTAAAAGAACTAACATTACTAATAATAGATAAAAAGATAATAAAGATATCTAGCGTAAAACCTACTATAGTAACACTAAACGCCTTATCTAAGTCTAGCTTAGCTTCTAGAGCTACTAACTACTTAGCTAATTTCTTATTATTTAAAGCTTTTATCTTATAAAGACAAGAGAGATAAGCTTAATTCTCTACTAGCTTACTCTACGCAAGCTCTTAGATACGCTTATACTTAGCTTTAGCTTCTACGATTTAAGATAGTAATTTCTCTTAAGTCTAGTTAATAGCTTTCCCTATTATTATTAAGCCTAGACGTAAGAATAAGTATAATAAACTTACACTTAGAAAGAAAAACACTAGATACGTTATAAGAGCTACGTATATTTATATAAATATATACTTTATAAGCCCTACTATTATTTATAGAAATAATATAAGAAAGAGACTTAAGGTTTAACTTAAGAGAAGTATAACAAAAACAAGGAAATATTTTAACACTATTACGTAATACGTAATTAGTAAGGAGATAGTAATAACGTATAAATAAAATAGTTATAAAAGAGGATAAAAAACTCTATATTAATAAAGAAACTAGACTAATAACTCTAGCTCTAGGATAGGTAAACTAGGACCTACCTAGGAGGAGAGATAGTATTACGGGTGTAATAGAAGAAATTAAGATAGAACTAATTAGTCCTAATCTAGGCGCTAACAAAGTATAAGACAAGTAAAGTAACAACCTTAATTAGGAGACTATATATAACTAGGATACCTAGGCTAATCTATAATCTATAGACTCTTAGTATTAATAGATTATAGATTAAGATAATCTATAATCTACTAGTCTTAGTAACTATAGATTATAGATTACAATAAGTATATAGTTAGTAAGATATATATTATTAGGATAGTATTAGTAATTTAATCTTTTAACTATAGAACGCTAATATAAGATAGTTGTAAAATATCTTCTATTATTTATAAGTTATTATAGATTATAACCTAAGCTTTTACTATTAACTTACAATCTACTAATACTCTTTAGGTACTAGGAAGTTAACCCTAGTAACACCTTATTACACCTTTACTATATTATAAGAATAAAACTAAAATTAGTAAACTTACTAGAAGATTTTTTACTACCTTATAATAGAGAACTAGACCTAGAACTCTTACTATATATTATTAACCTACGCCTAATAAAAGAATTACTAGATATAGCGTACTTAGAAGACTATATAGCCTAAGCTATATTTACTACTATAGATAGTAGATAATAAAAACTATTAAAAGCCTTCTATAAAGTAAGATACTACTTCTTATATACTAATATTAGCTTTACTAGATTAAAAAAAGAAAAGTACCTCTAAGTTAATAAAACGCGTCTATATATCTCTTTAAATACCTATCTATACTACTAAATCTTTAATTTATACTATAACTATTAGTTAGTAAGCTATAAAAGACCTTATAGTACGCTATATCTAATATATAAGTACTATTATTAGCTTAAGATACCTTAAGCTATTAAGTAATTTTATAATATATACCTAATCTACTACTATATAAAGAACTTATAAGATAGTAAACTTAGTTACTTCTAACCTATACTAATTCTCTACGTACTCTAGACTAATATCTTAGTAGACTATATCTAAGCCTTACTAACTAGTAAAAATAGTAGCTAGATTTATAAATATATCTTAGTAATTTACTACTACTTTATAAAAAGACGCTATTTCTTCCTTTATAAGTCTCTAAAACCTAAGAAAGCTACTTAATATTTTATATCTATTTTTAAGCTTTATAGAGTCTTAATAAATATTATATCTAATAAAGAAATAACCTTTATTAGCTAATTTTAGCGCTATATATATAAATACTTCTATATTACGTAAAAGCTCTTAACTATATACTACTTAGAAACTAATAGCTAAACTAAGTAAGTAAATTAAGCCCTAGAAATCTTTTTAAAGTAATACGTTAACTATATATAAGATAACTAAGTAGCTTAGCTATATATAGCTAAGTTCTAGGTAAATAATACTATTAATATATTTATTAAGATAACCTTATTTCTTATAGATCTAGAGTATTACCTTTATAGTAGTATATACTCTAGTAAAAATAATAAAGATTAACTAAACCTAGCCTAATATAACTAATATATATAAGCTAATAAGCTACTTAATACTTATAGTAACCTAGTAGCTTACTTTAAAGAAAAAATACTCTAGGTATAATAAAAGTAAGTAGCCTAAGCTAATACCTCTTACTAAAGTAGACTAGTATATAAAGTTAGTAACTAAGCCTATATTAGTATAGCTAATTAGAGAACTACTTAGCTAACCCTAAAATTAAACTACTAATAAGTAAGCTTATACTTTATTAAGAAAGTTATCTATAATAGTAGAGTATATAAGCTAGTACTACCTTAAGAGATACTAAGTAAAGGCGTATTTCTAGTCTTCTCTCTAAAACTCTTACACTCTAGAGATTAGAAGCTTTTATTAGATTAAGACTTACTATAGCTAATCTCTATTATTATTACTAATAAAGAAACTAGTAGCGTATATAAAGAATACTTAGTAGAAGCTATTTTAGACGTATACTTTAAAGAGTATAAAAAATACGTAAGATAGTACTACTTAGTCTACTAGACTAGCTATAATAAACTTATATAGGAGCTAGTAAAAGAATTTATAAAATATAAAGCTACTTTTAACTTTTACTATAACTACTTAGAGAAAGCTAAACTACTAACTCTATATATACCTAAAAAATAGAGCTTTAATAAAGACGTAACCTATTAAAGTATCTTAACTTACTAATAGGTATAAAAAAGCTTTTTCTAAGGCGTAATTACTACTTTTAGCTCTTACTAGAACTATCTAAATAAGCCTAAAATTATTAATAGGCGCAAAAAAGCCCTTATAAAGCGTAATTACTACTTTTAACTTTTACTAGAACTACTTAGAGAAGCTTAAAATACTAACTATATACCTAAAATAGAGCTTAATAAAGACGTAACCTAGTAAAGTACTCTAGCTATTAGTAGGCGCAAAAAGGCCTTCTAAGGTATAATTAGAAAACTTTACTACTAGCTAAAGCTAAATTATAGTATAAAAATAGTAAGAATAGTTTACTTTAGCTAGTAAGTATAAAACTCTTTTTAGGTTAAAGCTTACTCTACTACTATAGCTATAACTACTACGCTCTCTTATAACTAGTTACGCGTAAGTCTAGTTTACTATTATAGAATTTATAACTAGCTACTAAATTCTTAGCTAAGGCTACTCTATACTACTTACTTCTTAATACTTATAAATATTAGGCTTACTAGGTCTCTTATATTAATAAACCTACTTATTATAAAGCTTATATCTATAGTAAGTACTTATATTATAGGTATAATAGAAGAAATCGAGATAGAACTAATTAGTCCTAACTTAGGTACTAACAAAGTATAGGACGAGTAAAGTAATAATCTTAATTAGGAGACTATATATAACTAAGATACCTAGGCTAATCTATAATCTATAAACTCTTAGTATTAATAGATTATAGATTAAGATAATCTATAATCTACTAATCTTAGTAACTATAGATTATAGATTATAATAAGTATATAATTAGTAAAGATACGTATTATTAAGATAGTATTAGTAATTTAATCCTTTAACTATAGAACGCTAATATAAAATAGTTGTAAAATATCTTCTATTATTTATAGTTGTTATAGATTACTATATAAACTTTTACTATTACTCTATAATCTACTAACTCTTTTAAGATAAGCGCCTATAGTTAATAATAAGAGGCCTATTATACTTTACTAATTTAGTTATTATAAGAAGTAAAGCGTAAGTAGCGCGTAGTCTAGCTAATACAATAGTAGAAAGTTTAACTAAAATAAGTAAAGTCTCTAGAAGTAGTTATAAGTCTAATAGTACTATATAAGAAATAATTAAAGACTAAATTAATAACTTAATCTTAGATAAGAAAGATATAAAAATAGTAATTAACGTACTAGAAACGTAGAATAAAGAACTATAAGACTACGTAAAATAAAATAAGGTATAGATTAAAGCTATTATTAAAGGATAGAATTAAATAGAGTTAATTATATAACGCCTAGTAATAAGTACTATAAAGAAACTACTTAAGATACCTATCTTTAAGAAGTTTAATAAAATAAGAGAAAAGTTAAGACCTTTTATTATATTAGTATAACTCTAGATAGATATATAAGTACTACACTTTAATATAGAAGAAAAGAAAGTTATATATATTAGACTATACCTTAAAGAAGATATAATAAGATAGTATAAACTATACTAGATAGACTATATAATATACTCTCTAATAACCTAGAAAGATAAGACTAGAGCTATCTTTAGAAGTTACAAATACTTTACTAAATAAATAAGAGTAGTATTTAGAGATATAGACGTTACTAGATAAGCTAAAGAATAGCTAGAAAAGCTTATATAAAACTAGAGTATTCCTAAGTACGTATTATAGTTTAAATAATTATCTTAAAATATAGAATAGAATAAATTAGCCCTAATATTATAATTTAAACAAGGACTAAACTCTAAGATTTAATATAAAATAATCTATATAGAGAAACTATAGATACTAGAAGCCCTAAAGTAATAAGTAATCTAAATTAATAATAATCTTTAAGAATAGAAAAAGAATAAGTATAGTACTTAAACTAGAAACTAAGATACTAGAGACTCTATAATCCTTAACACTAATAAAAATAAAAAGAAGAAGAAGAATAAAGACTTTACGTACTTTAACTATAGTAAGAAAAGCTACTACGCGAAAGACTACTAATTATAAAAGAAAAAGGATATAGTATATTATAAATATAGAAAACTAGGATACTTTATAAATAGTTATAAGATTAAAAACTACAAGAAAGATAAAAAAGCTTAGTTAAAAACAACTAAGAAAAAGAAAGAAGTACTATAAGTATAGGCTAAACCTTAAGAGAAAGTAGCTAGGAGTAGAGAGATATAATATATAATACTCTATTAGACCTTTTATTATAAAGACAACTACTATATATATTTTTCTAGTAAGTAGAGAGTAGGATATTTCTTATAATAGAGAAATAGAGTAGTAGTAATAAAAGAAAGAATAAAAGCGTAGCTAGAAGAAATAGTATACGTAATAGACTTACTAATAGAAGACTTAGAAAGAGAAGAGCTCTTAGTACTATTAATCTAGGCTAAAGGACTAGTACTAGATAAAGAGACTACTATAGCTTTCTCTAAAGGACTATAAGAAAGTAAGAAATAGGTTAGTATAAGAGGTATAGAATATACCTAGCTAATAATATATAGCTATAATAGCTATATAATATTAGATATAAAGAAATAAAATAAAAAATAGAAGTTTATTTAGAAATACTTACTAGTTATAAGTATAGAGGAAGCGTACAAAGACTAGAAAGAACGTAATCCTAAAGAAATAAAGTTTATACTATTTTAAGAATAGATAAAGTAATATATAGTTATAGTAAGAAGAATACTTATAAAAAAAGAGTAGTAGTACCTTATAAAAAGAACGCGATAGATTAATAAAGCCTATATACTAAGAGTACTAGTAGTATACTATATCCTAATAATAGATATACCTAGAAAAGATAAGTACTAAGAAGGGGATAACAAAATAATAGATCTAAGACATCTAGTATACTTTAAAGTATTATAGCTAGTATACTTAGATAAAAATTATATTATATATAGAAACTCTAAAGTAAATAATAATATATAGCTTATAAGAAAAAAAGGCTATAACTATATAAAAGTAATTCTAGTAGAAGATATCTAAGGATAAGAAATAATCCTAGAAGATAGATACGTAGTAGTAAGACCTAGCCTAAAACTATTAAAAAAATACGTCTAAGGAGGACTATAGTATAAATATATATATAATAAATATCTAAAATATAAAGAATATAAGCTTAAAGTAAAGCTATAGCCTTAGAAAGATAGATAGTTTATAAAAAAGTCTAAATAAGAATAGCTAGAAGGTATAAGAGGCCTATATATTACAAAAATAAGTATATACTAAAGAAAGAAAGTATAATTAATAATTAATAGTAGAGCTACAAAGAACTTTATATTAAAGAAGTTTGTAGAAATATAAAAAATAAAGTATATAATAAAGAAGTACTTTTAATAACTAAGTATAATTAAAGGAAAACTATTCTAAGAACTTATTAGGTTTAAGATAGTTCTCTCTACGCTTAAATTAGAAGAGATAACAATTAATAATATAGTTATAGATATAACAACAATTAATAATAAACAAGATATAATATTAGGAATACTATAGTTATAGATAACTAACCTATATATTAATTAAAGAACAAGAAAAATTAGTTATAGTAAAACTAATATATTAAAAGCTAATATAAGTACTTATAAAGGAGAATTCCTAGAAGAATATAAGAAATAGGAAAAATAGCTTATAGAGCCTAAAGATTACTTTCTAAAATATTAACTATAGGACTTAGTAATAAAAATAGAAGAAAGAAAAAACGTAAGATAGAGCCTAGTCTACTAAAAAATAGAAGAAGAAATAAAGATTAAATAAGCGTTTATATAAAACGTAATAAAGAAAGGATAGATAAGAGAATCTAAATCCTTAGTAGTATATAGACTTATCTTTATAGATAAAAAGGGAATAAGTAAGAAAAGGCCTTACGTAGATTTTAGGAAAACTAATATAGTTATAAGTAAAAACTAATACCTCTTACTATAAATAGACGTAATATAAGATAAGCTATAAAAATTAATAATCTTTATAAAATTAGATATCTAGAACGCCTACTATTAGATTAGAATTAAAAAAGGTAATAAATAGAAAATAGCGTTAAGAATACAATATAGACTATATAAATATATAGTTATACTCTTTAGCTTAATAAATATACTAGTAGTATTTTAAGAAAGAATTAATATAGTACTAAAAGAGTACTTAGATATATTTATATTTATATACTTAAATAATATCCTTATATTCTTAGAAATAGAAGAAGAACACGTATAATATATACATAAGGTACTAGAAAAGCTAGTAGAAGCTAAAATATTTCTTAAGATAAGAAAATATAAATTCTACACTAAAGAAATAGATTTCCTAGAGTTTATTATAGAACTAGGAAAAATTAGGATTAACCTAGGAAAGATTAAGTTAATTAACAAATAGCTAACACTAAAGAACCTAAAAGAGGTATAATAATTTTATAGACTAGTAAATTTCTATAAAAAATTAATAGTAAGATATTCTAAAGATATAGAACTAATAATAAGACTTATAAAGAAAGATACACTATTTAAATAGATAAAGGAATACGATAAAGTATTTAAAAAGATTAAGAAGAAGTTTATAGAAAACCTAGTTATTAGAATATATAACCTAGACCTACTAGTAATAGTAAAAATAGATATATCTAATTTAGTCTATAGAATAGCGCTAATATAAGAAGACCTAGAGACTAAAAAAGAATACTTAGTTAAATACTTCTCTAAGAAGATAAAAATAGTAGAGCTTAACTACCTAATCTATAATAAGGAAATACTAGTAATCTATAAAGTATTTAAATAATAGAGAGTATATTTGTAAAGAGTAAAATACTAAATAAAGGTCTATATAGATTATAAGAATTTTATAAGATTTATAATAAATAAGGAACTATTATAATACTATATAAGATAGTAAGAATACCTATTAATATTTAACTTAGAAATTATATATATAAAAGAGAAAGATAATTAATTTATAGATACTTTTAGTAAAAGACTAGACTTATAAGAAGAAGTAAGCGCTACTAGTATAGTTCTAGTTAAGAATAAAGAAGGATATTTAGTCCTAAATACACCTAAAATAGCTATAATACTTAAAAGAAAGAGTAGCGAGCTAGACAAATAGATTTAGAAAATAATATAAAAAGTATCTAAAGAAATAGAAAAGCTAGAGATCTAAGAAGAACTCGTATAAGCTTATAGAAGAATATATATTCTAAAGAAAATTTAAAGAGAATTTATATAATAATTCTACAAATTACTAGTATATAGTTACTAAGAGATTAATAAGACCTTAGATAAGTTACTATAAAATTATTATATCCTAAAAGTAAGATAGTTAGTAATAGAGATACTACAAGACTATATAGAGTACTAAAGAAATAAGTATAATAGATACGTACTATATAGAATACTATAACTAGTAGAAGTACTAGAATAACTATAAAGAGTTATTATAATAGACTATATTATAAAGCTACTAAAGTCTAAAGACCTAATATTAGGAGTTAAATATAATAGAATCCTAATAATAGTAGATAAACTTATAAAGTACTTATACTTTAGACTATATAAAAAAAAAAGTAGGATAGAAGTTACTATATACTAGGTTCTAGGAACTATAATTAGTTAATATAGTCTACTAGATAAAATTATTATAGATAGAGATATAAGATTTATATTAAAACTATAGGGAATAATAATAGTATAATTAGGAATTAAATACGTAATATCTATAGTATATTACTTATAGATAGATAGATAATTAGAATAAATAAATTAGATAGTAGAATAGTACTTAAGATACTACCTTAACTACAACTAGAATAATTAGGTATAGTTACTACCTATAGCATAGTTAGTATATAATAGCGTAAAGAATATAGTAATAAAAGTATTACTTTTCTTTATAAATTATAGATTTAAACCTAGCGTATATAGAATACTAAGAACTAAAGTATCTTAGTCTTTAAGAAAAGAAAGTTTTACTAATAGACTTAAAGATATATATAACTAGCTAAGATAAGATATAGAGTTCTTATATAACTATATAGTAAAATACTATAATAGGAAATATAAAGAGAGACTCTAATTTAAAAAAAGAAAAAAAGTATAGTTAGTATAAAAGAATATTAAAAGTAAATAACCTAGTTTAAAATTAGACTATATTAAGATAAGACTATATAAAATTAAGAAAGAAGTTATACTAGTTATATTTAAATTAAAACTACTAAATAAAATAAAGATATACTTAATATTCTATATAGCCTTACTAGAACAAGTACTATAAAAAGTAGAACTACTAGTATATAAAGTAGATACGTATAGAGAATAAGAAGAATAAAAAGTTAAGAAAATCCTAGTATACTAGTTCTATAATAGGAGGAACTACTACTTAGTAGAATAGATAGGAATAGACGAAAAAGGACAACTATAAGAGAAAATATAGAAACTAGAAGATAACTTTAATTACTTTAAGAAACTAAAAGACTACTAAAGTTAAAACCTTCTAGAATACCTAGTAGCAAACTAAGAGAACTAATACTACTAACAATAAATAAAGAGATAATAGGGACGTCTAGTATAGGACCTACTATAGTAATACTAAACGCCTTATCTAGATCTAGCTTAGCTTCTAGAGCTACTAACTACTTAGCTAATTTCTTATTATTTAAGGCCTTTATCTTATAAAGACAAGAGAAATAAGCTTAATTTTTTACTAGCTTACTCTACGTAAGCTCCTAGATATACTTACGCTTAGCTTTAGCCTCTATAATTTAAGATAGTAATTTCTCTTAAGTCTAGTTAATAGCTTTTCCTATTATTATTAAGCCTAGACGTAAGAATAAGTATAATAAATATATACTTAGAGAGAGAAATACTAAATATATTATAAGAACTATATATATTCGCGTAAATATATACCTTATAAGCTTTACTATTATTTATAGAAATAATATAAAGAAGAGACTTAGAGTTTAACTTAAGAGAAGTATAATAAGAATAAGAAAATATTTTAACACTATTACGTAATATATAATTAGTAAGAAGATAGTAATAACGCGTAGATAAAATAGGTATTAAAGAGGATAAAGAACTCTATATTAATAAAGAAACTAGATTAATAACTTTAGCTCTAAGATAGATAAACTAGGACCTACCTAGAAGGAGAGATAGTATTATAGGTGTAATAGAAGAAATTAAGATAGAACTAATTAGTCTTAACTTAGGTACTAACAAAGTATAAGATAAGTAAAGTAATAATCTTAATTAGGAGACTATATATAACTAGGATACCTAGGCTAATCTATAATCTATAGACTCTTAGTATTAATAGATTATAGATTAAGATAATCTATAATCTACTAATCTTAGTAACTATAGATTATAGATTATAACAAGTATATAATTAGTAAAGATATATATTATTAGGATAGTATTAGTAATTTAATCCTTTAACTATAGAACGCTAATACAAGATAGTTACAAAATATCTTTTATTATTTATAGTTATTATAAATTACTATACAAACTTTTACTATTACTTTATAATCTACTAACTTCTTTAAGATAAGCGCCTATAGTTAATAATAGAAGGCCTATTATAACTTATATAGAAATCTAGCGCTATTAAGTTACTTAGTAGTATTAACTTTACTTTTCTTTATACTATATATAAATACTTTTAGGTTTAATTTTATTAGTATAGAGTAGAAGTAGTAGAAAAGAGTTTATAGTTAATACGTTTTATATATAGAAGTTGCGTAAGTCTTAATTTTATACTAAAATTAGTAAAAACCTTAGCTCTATACTTTGTAAATAACGATTTTAACTCTAAAAATAGTTAACCTCCTTAACTCTAGCTACTACTACTACTACCTAATAAGTATTATTAGTTAATTAGAGCTCTTTTTAAGCTCTAGGAATTTACTCTTTAAAAGAAAAGAGACGTGTAAAGGAGTTATCTCTTATACTTCTTATTTTCGTACTAATATTAGTAAGTTTATAACTTACTAATATTATAAACTTACTAATATTATAAACTTACTAATATTATAAACTTACTAA
>JALNQF010000423.1:0-31947 GCA_028456385.1 Ophiosphaerella korrae | reverse complement strand
AGAAGTAAAGCGTAAGTAGCGTATAGTCTAGCTAATATAATAGTAGAAAGTTTAACTAAAATAAGTAAAGCCCCTAAAAGTAGTTATAAGTCTAATAGTACTATATAGGAAATAATTAAGGAAAGAATTAATAACTTAATCTTAGATAAAGAAGATATAAAGATAGTAATTAACGCCTTAGAAATATAAAATAAAGAGCTTTAAGATTATATAAAGTAGAATAAAGTATAAATTAAGGCTATTATTAAAAGATAAAATTAGATAAAACTAATTATATAACGCCTAGCAATAACTATAATAAAGAAACTACTAAAGATACCTATTCTTAAGAAGTTTAATAGAATAAGAAAGAAACTAAGACCTTTTATTACCTGAGTATAACTCTAGATAAACGTACAAGTACTATACTTTAATATAGAAGAAAAAAAGGTAATATATATTAGACTATACCTTAAAGAAGACGTAATAAGATAGTATAAACTTTACTAGATAGATTATACAATATACTCTCTAATAACCTAGAAGGATAAAACTAAAGCTATTTTTAGAAGTTATAAATACTTTACTAAACGAATAAGAGTAGCGTTTAGAGACATAGATATTACCTAATAAGCTAAAGAATAGCTAGAAAAGCTTATATAAAGTTAGAGTGTTTCTAAGTATATATTATAATTTAAATAACTATCGTAGAATATAGAATAAAACAAGTTAGCCTTAATATTACGATTTAAACAAGGACTTAACTTAAAAATCTAATACAAGATAATATATATAGAGAAACTAAGGATACTAGAAGCTCTAAAGTAATAGGTAATATAAATTAACAATAACCTCTAAGAATAGAAGAAGAATAAATATAGAGGTTATACCTAGAATTACGATAAAGGAGACTCTATAGTTTTTAACGTAAATAAAGATAAAAGGAAAAAGAAGAGTAAAGACTTTACGTACTTTAATTATAGTAAACTAGGCTACTACGCGAAAGACTACTAATTAAAAAAAAAAAAGGATATAGTATACTATAAATATAGGAAACTAGGATACTTTATAAAGGACTATAAAATTAAAGACCTAAAGAAAGAAACTTAGTTAAAGACAACTAAAAAAAAGAAGGAAGTACTATAAGTATAGGCTAAACTTTAAGAGAAAGTAGCTAAGAGTAAAGAGGTATAATATATAAAGCTCTATTAGACCTTTTATTATAATAATAACTACTATATATATCTTTCTAGTAAGTAGAGAGTAGTATAGTTCTTATAGAAATAGAGATATAGAGTAGCTATAATAAAAGAAAGTAGAATAAAAGCTTAGCTAAAAGAAATAGCTTAAGTAATAGACTTACTAGTAAAAGATCTAGAAGGGGAAGGGCCTCTAGTACTATTAATCTAGGCTAAAGGACTAGTACTAGATAAAGAGACTACTACAACTACCTCTAAAGGACTATAAAGAAGTAAGAAATAGATTAGTATAAGAAGTATAGAGTACGCCTAGCTAATAATATATAGTTATAATAGCTATATAATAATAGATATAAAGGAATAAAATAAAGAATAGAAGTTTATTTAGAAATACTTACTAGTTATAAGTATAGAAGAAGCGTATAAAGACTAGAAAGAATATAATCTTAAAGAAATAAAGTTTATACTATTTTAAGAATAGATAAAGTAATATATAGTTATAGTAAGAAAAATACTTATATAAAGAGAGTAGTAATATCTTATAAGAAAAACGTAATAGATTAATAAAGCCTATACACTTAAAGTACTAGTAGTATACTATATCCTAATAATAGACACGCCTAATAGAAGTAAATACTAAGAGGGAGATAATAAGATAATAGACCTAAAGCACCTAGTACACTTTAAAGTATTATAGATATTATACCTAGATAAGAATTATATTATATATAGAAACCCTAAAGTAAATAATAACGTATAGCCTATAAGGAGAAGAGGCTATAACTATATAAGAGTAATTCTAGTAGAAAATATCTAAGAATAGGAAATAATCCTAGAAGATAGATATATAGTAGTAAGACTAGGCCTAAAACTATCTAAGAAATACGTCTAAAGAAGACTATAGTATAAATATATATATAATAAATATCTAAAATATAAAGAATATAAACTTAAAATAAGACTATAGCCTTAGAAAGATAGATAATTTAATAAATTACTAAAGTAAGAAAAGCTAGAAAGTATAAGAGGCCTATATATTATAAAAATAGGTATATACTAAAGAAAGAAAGTATAATTAAAAATTAATAGTAGAGCTATAAAAAAATTTATATTAAAGAAGTTTATAAAAATACAAGGAATAAAATATATAATAAAGAAATACCCTTAATAATTAAATATAATTAAAAGAAAACTATTCTAGGAACCTATATAGTTCGAGATAGTACCTTTAATACTAAGGTTAGAAAGACTAGAAATTAAGAATATAGTTATAGATATAACAACAATTAATAATAAATAAGATATAATATTAGGTATACTATAGTTATAGATAACTAACCTATATATTAATTAGAGAATAGAGAAGATTAACTACTATAGAATAGACACGTTAAAGGCCTACAAGAACACCTATAAGGGAGAATTCCTAGAAGAATATAAGAAATAGGAAGAATAGCTTATAGAACCTAAAGATTACCTTCTAGAATATTAACTATAGGACTTAGCGATAGAAATAGAAGAAGGAAAAGACGTAAAGTAGAGCCTAGTCTACTAGAAAATAGAAGAAGAGTTAAAAATTAAATAAGTATTTATTTAAAACGTAATAAAAAAGAAATAGATAAGAGAATCTAAATCTTTAGTAGCTTATAAACTTATCTTTATAGATAAGAAAAGAATAAGTAATAAAAGACTTTACATAGACTTTAGAAAAACTAACGTAGTTATAAACAAGAACTAATACCCTTTACTAAAAATAGATATAATATAAGATAAACTATAAAAAGTAATAATCTTTATAAAGTTAGATATCTAGAACGCCTACTACTAAATTAGAATTAAAAAAAGTAATAAATAGAAAATAGTATTTAGAATATAATAGGGATTATATAAATATTTAGTTATACTATTTAGCTTAATAAATATACTAGTAGTATTCTAAGAAAGGATTAATATAGTACTAAGAGAGTACTTAGATATATTTATATTTATATACTTAGATAATATCCTTATATTCTTAGAAATAGAGGAAGAATATATACAATATATATACAAAGTACTAGAAAAACTAGTAGAAGCTAAAATATTTCTTAAGATAAGAAAATACAAGTTCTATATAAAAGAAATAGATTTTCTAGGATTTATTATAGAACTAGGAAAGATTAAGATTAACCTAGAAAAGATTAAGTTAATTAATAAATAGCTAATACTAAGAAACCTAAAAGAAGTATAATAATTTTATAGACTAGTAAACTTTTATAGAAAGTTAATAGTAAGATAGTCTAAAGATATAGAACCTATTATAAACTTTATAAAAAAAGATATACTATTTAAATAGATAAAGGAATATAATAAGGTATATAGAAAGATTAAGAAAAAATTTATAGAGAACCTAGTTATTAGAATATATAACCTAAACCTACTAGTAATAGTAAAAATAGATATATCTAATTTAGTTTATAGAATAGTACTAATACAAGAAAACCTAGAGACTAAAAAAGAATACTTAGTTAAATACTTCTCTAAGAAGATAAAGATAGTAGAACTTAACTACTTAATCTATAATAAAGAGATACTAGTAATCTATAAAGTATTTAAATAATAGAGAGTATATTTACAAAGAGTAAAATATTAGATAAAGGTCTATATAGAATATAAGAATCTTATAAGATTTATAATAAATAAAGAGTTATTATAATACTATATAAGATAGTAGGAATACTTATTAATATTTAATATAGAAATTATATATATAAAAGAGAAAGATAATTAATTTATAGACGCCCTTAGTAGAAGACTAGACTTATAAGAAGAAGTAAGCACTACTAGTATAGTTCTAGTTAAGAATAAAGAAAGATATCTAGTCCTAAATATACCTAAGATAGCTATAACACTTAAAAGAATAAGTAGTAAACTAGATAAATAGATTTAGAAAATAACGTAGGAAGTATTTAAAAAAATAAAGAAACTAGAAACTTAAGAAAGATTTATATAAGCTTATAAAAGAATATATATTCTAAGAAAAATTTAGAGAGAATTTATAAGATAATTCTATAAATTACTAGTATATAGTTACTAAGGTATTAAGAAAATATTAGATAGGCTACTATAAGAATACTATATCTTAAAGGTAAGATAATTAGTAATAGAAGTACTA
This sequence comes from Ophiosphaerella korrae, assembly GCA_028456385.1. Taxonomy (NCBI): domain Eukaryota; kingdom Fungi; phylum Ascomycota; class Dothideomycetes; order Pleosporales; family Phaeosphaeriaceae; genus Ophiosphaerella; species Ophiosphaerella korrae. Next base: position 27,615 of record JALNQF010000423.1, on the reverse strand, counting down.
CAAGACTATATAGAGTATTACTAAAATAAGTATAGTAGATATATACTATATAGAATATTATAACTAGTAGAAGTACTAGAATAACTATAGAAAGTTATTACAATAGACTGTATTATAAAGCTACTTAAGTCTAAGGACTTAATATTAAGAGTTAAGTATAATAGAATCTTAATAATAGTAGATAAACTTATAAAGTACTTATACTTTAGACTATATAAAGAGAAAAGTAGGATAGAAGTTACTATATACTAGGTTCTAGAAACTATAGTTAGTTAATATAGACTACTAGATAAAATTATTATAGATAGAGATATATAATTTATATTAAAACTATAAGGAATAATAATAGCGTAATTAGGAATATAATACGTAATATCTACAGCATATTATCTATAGATAGATAGATAGTTAGAATAAATAAATTAGATAGTAGAATAATACTTAAGATACTACCTTAACTACAACTAGAATAATTAGGTATAGTTACTACCTATAGTATAGTTAGTATATAATAGCGCAAAGAATATAGTAATAAAAGTATTACTTTTTTTTACAAACTATAGATTTAAGCTTAATATATACTAGATACTAAGAGACTAAATATCTTAGTCTCTAAAAAAAGAAAACTTTGTTAATAGACTTAAAGATATATATAATTAACTAAGATAGGACGTAGAGTTCTTATATAACTAAATAATAAAGTACTATAATAGAAAGTATAAAAAAGAACTTTAATTTAAAGAGGGAGAAAAAGTATAGTTAGTATAAAAGAATATTAAGAGTAAATAACTAAGTTTAAAACTAGACTATATTAAGATAAGACTATATAAAGTAGAGAAAGAAGTTACACTAGTTATATTTAAACTAAAGCTACTAAATAAGATAAAGATATACCTAATATTCTATATAGCTTTACTAGAGTAAGTACTATAAGAAGTAGAACTACTAGTATATAAAGTAGACACGTATAGAGAATAAGAAGAATAAGAAGTTAAGAAAATCCTACTATACTAGTTCTATAATAGTAGGAACTACTACTTAGTAAAATAGATAAGAATAGATAAAAAAGGATAACTATAAGAAAAAACATAGGAACTAGAAGATAACCTTAATTACTTTAAGAAACTAAAGGAGTTCTAAAATTAAAACTTTCTAGAATACCTAGTAGTAAACTAAGAAAATTAATATTACTAATAATAGATAGAGAGATAATAAAGATATTTAGCGTAGGACTTACTATAGTAATATTAAACGCCTTATCTAAGTCTAGCTTAGCTTCTAGAGCTACTAACTACTTAGCTAATTTCTTATTATTTAAGGCCTTTATCTTATAAAGACAAGAGAGACGAGCTTAATTCTCTACTAGCTTACTCTACGTAAGCTCCTAGATACACTTATACTTAGCTTTAGCCTCTATAATTTAAGATAGTAATTTCTCTTAAGTCTAGTTAATAGCTTTCCCTATTATTATTAAGCCTAGACGTAAAGATAAGTGTAATAAACTTATACTTAAAAAGAGAAATACTAGATATATTATAAGAACTATATATATTTATATAAATATATACCTTATAAGCTTTACTATTATTTATAGAAATAATATAAAGAAGAGACTTAGGGTTTAACTTAAGAGAAGTATAATAAGAGTAAAGAAATATTTTAATACTATTACGTAATACGCAATTAGTAAGAAGGTAGTAATAACGTATAGATAAAATAGGTATAAGAGAAGATAAAGAACTCTATATTAACAAAGAAACTAGACTAATATTTCTAGCTTTAGGGTAAGAAAACTAAGACCTACTTAAAAGAAGAGATAGTGTTATAGGTGTAATAAAAGAAATTAAGATAGAACTAATTAGTCTTAATCTAAGCGCTAATAAAGTATAAGACAAGTAAAGTAATAACTTTAATTAAGAGACTATATATAACTAGGATACCTAGGTTAATCTATAATCTATAGATTCTTAGTATTAATAGATTATAGATTAGAGTAATCTACAATCTACTAATCTTAGTAACTATAGATTATAGATTATAACAAGTATATAGTTAGTAGGATATATATTATTAGGATAGTATTAGTAATTTAATCCTTTAACTATAGAACGCTAATACAAGATAGTTATAAAACATCTTCTATTATTTATAGTTATTATAGATTACCTCTAAGCTTTTACTATTAACTCTTAATCTACTAATACCTTAAGATACTAAAAAGTTAACCCTAGAGAAGCCCTCCTTTATACTTTTAGTAGTTTTTAATTTTATACTTTAAAGCCTTTTTTTTACTTAGCTATAGCTTTTTTACTAGTAATAAAGTTACTAAAAAGCTTATAGAGCTTATAAAATTAAACTTTTTTACTATCTTATTAATATACTTATTATAGATAAGTATAATAGTCTTATCTAGCTAACTCTATATTACTTATACGCTTAAAAACTAGCTTACTATACTTTTATCTTCTATATTATATACTTATTTAATTCTATTAATAATTTAGTAAGCTTCTAATTAGTAAATTTTAAAATATATTACTAATATATTATTAATATAGAAGAGAAAGAGTATTTTATACTCTTTATTATAGAATAAAAATAGCTCTTCTTTTAAAACTATAAAACTAGCTTATTTAAGTATTTTTAAGAGCTCTTTATACTAAAGAAGTAGTAAGTCTTTAAGTCTATATAGTACTTAATTAAGCTTAATATACTTATTAGCTACTTTAAACCTATCTAAGAGCTTATAAATAACTACTAGTTAATAATCTTAGTATATATAGAAGAAAGCTGTAATAATATTATACTAAGCTACTTCTAAGTTAAACTTAGCTATAATTACTATTATAGTTTAAAATAAGCACGCTACTAATATAGTAGTATAAGTTAATTATATTAAATTAATTATTTAGAGGTCCTTATATACTATAATCTAAGCTTTATACTTAAAAAAGTAGCTATTTTAGTTAAGTTTATATATAAAAACCTACTTTAAAGGTAGTAGCTAATTACTTAATTATAAGCGCTCTATCTCTTTCTAGGTACTAGCTACTAGTAGTATATTAATTTCTTTCTAAGCTACTTATTTAAAGAGCTACCTATATAGGTATATATATAGATACTTCTAATTCTATAGTAGTAGTAGTAGCTTATCTTAATATAGATAAGCTTATAGCTATAGCTATAGCTATAGCTTAAGCTAAGTAGCTACTATAATTATAGTGTTTACTATAGTAAGCTCTATATTTAGGTTATAGTCTATTAGTACTTATAAGAGTAGCTTATCTAGTATACTACTTTATTTACTTTACTTAGGTTTATATAATAATAAGTAAGTACTTAAGCTTTTAGTACTTTTATTTAGCTTGTTATTTTAGAGTCTTTAGCTTAATTATATTAGTAGTAGCTATTACTAGTATATATACTACTAATAAGCTCTAACTATATTATTTAGAGCTATATAAGATATAGCTACTTAATAAGAAATAGTCTCTACTTTATTTAGAGCTATAGAAGCTATAGCTACTTAAAGAAAAGTAGTTTAATAAGTAGCTATTTAATAAATTAAACTCTTATCTATTAGCTACTCTAAGGCGCTTACTTCTTTAGTTAATTATAATTTCTAAGAGCTTTTAGATACTTTATTATATTAATTTCTATAATTAATATTAGTACTTATATACTAAACTTCTTTAGGTTTAAGTATTTACTCTAGAGTTTAAAAGCTACTAAGCTTAAGTTACTCTATATAGATTTTATATAGTTTACTAACTAAGCTTACTACTTATATAGGATTTACTCCTTATTCTACTAAGATAGCTAGCTTGTTAGCTTAGCTTTTAGTATTATATAAAGCTCTACCTCTTAGATTTTACTTTAAGTACTTACTTTACTAGTTACTTTCTAGGATTTAAGCTACTTTATAGAGCTAGTTATATATATTATCTTAAGTTTCTTTTATATTACGCGCTACGTCTTTATATAATATATTAATAAGTTTTTAAATCTTTAGCTTTAAAAGCTCTTAATAAGCTTTACTCCTTTTATTATAAAAGAGCTACTTATTAAATATTATATTACGCGTTATAATTACCTAATCTAATTCTAAGACTTATATCCTATATATATTAGATACTCTATATCTTACTAGATATCTAATATAGCTCTAAGAGCTTATTTTAAAGCCTCTCTTATTATACCTAGCTACTTACTCTTTATTAAGTAGATATATATAGTAGCTATAAGTATATACTTTACTTTAATCTAGTTAAAGGTCTACTATAGTAGCTCTTACTTATTTAAGCTAATAGTATCTAAAGTATTATTTAAACTAGCTATTAAGTACTATATTAAAAGCTTATATATTATAAGCGTAGCTTAGGCTTATATTATAGAGCTATATAGCTACCTCTACTATCTTTAGCTAGAGTCTTTCTAGTAAGTTAGTACTTATCTTTATCTTAATTACTTTTATTATTATTTCTTAACTAGCTTTCTTAGCTCCTCTATTTAGCTTATATATATATACTAGAGTACTTTTAATTATAATCTTTTCTTATTTAGCTTAAATCTAGAAGTATATCTTACTTTTCTATAAAAGTATTACTACTTTATTATCTTACTAGAGTATATATATATAAAGCTTATAGTATATTTATAATAGGTTGTTACTAGAGTCGACTTCTTAGTGCCTAAAAGATATTAGTAGATTAAGAGTTAATAGTAAAAGCTTAGGTTATAATCTATAATAACTTATAAATAATAGAAGATATTTTATAACTATCTTGTATTAGCGTTCTATAGTTAAAGGATTAAATTACTAATACTATCCTAATAATATATATCTTACTAACTATATACTTGTCGTAATCTATAATCTATAGTTACTAAGACTAGTAGATTATAGATTATCTTAATCTATAATCTATTAATACTAAGAGTCTATAGATTATAGATTAGCTTAGGTATCCTAGTTATATATAGTTTCCTAATTAAGGTTGTTACCTTGCTCGTCTTATGCTTTATTAGCGCCTAGATTAGGACTAATTAGTTCTATCTTAATTTCTTCTGTTATACTTGTAATACTATCTCTCTTCTTAGGTAGGTCCTAGTTTACCTATCCTAGAGCTAGAGTTATTAGTCTAGTTTCTTTATTAATATAGAGTTCTTTATCCTCTCTTATAACTATTTTATCTATACGTTGTTACTACTTTTTTACTAATTACGTGTTATATAATAGTGTCGAAATATTTCCTTACTTTTATTATACTTCTCTTAAGTTAAACCCTAAGTCTCTTCTTTATATTATTTCTATAAACAATAGTAGAGCTTATAAGGCGTATATTTATATAAATATACGTAGCTCTTATAACGTGTCTAGTATTTCTCTTTCTAGGTGTAAGTTTATTATACTTATTCTTGCGTCTAGGCTTAATAATAATAGGGAAAGCTATTAACTAGACTTAAGAGAAATTACTATCTTAAATTGTAGAAGCTAAAGCTAAGTATAAGCGTATCTAGGAGCTTATATAGAGTAAGCTAGTAGAGAATTAAGCTTATCTCTCTTGTCTTTATAAGATATAGGCCTTAAATAATAAGAAATTAGCTAAGTAGTTAGTAGCTCTAGAAGCTAAGCTAGACTTAGATAAGGCGTTTAGTATTACTATAGTAGGTCTTACGCTAGACGTCCCTATTATCTCTCTATCTATTGTTAGTAATGTTAGTTCTCTTAGTTTACTACTAGGCGTTCTAGAGGGTTTTAACTTTAGAACTCCTCTAGTTTCTTAGAGTAATTAAGATTATCTTCTAGTTTCTATATTTCTTCCTATAGTTGTCCTTTTTTATCTATACCTATCTATTCTACTAAGTAGTAGTCTCTTCTATTTTAGAACTAGTACTATAGGATTTTCTTAACTTTCTATTCTTCCTATTCTCTGTACGTGTCTACTTTATATACTAGTAGTTCTACTTCTAGTAGTACTTGTTCTAGTAAGGCTATATAGAATATTAGGTGTATCCTTATCCTTTTTAGTAGCTTTAATTTAAATATAACTAGTATAACTTCTTTCTTAATTTTGTATAGTCCTATTTTAACGTAGTCTAATTTTAAGCTTAGTCTCTTGCTTTTAATATTCTTTTATACTAACTATACTTTTTCTCTCTTTTAAAATTAGGGTCTCTCTTTATACTTTTTATTATAGTACTTTGTTATTTAATTATATAGGAATTCTATATCTTGTCTTAGTTAATTATATATATCCTTAAGTCTATTAGTAAAGTTTTCTCCTCTTAGAGACTAAGATATCTAATTTCTTAGTGTCTAGTATATATTAGGTTTAAATCTATAGTTTATAAAGAAGAGTAATACTTTTATTACTACGTTCTTTGCGCTATTATATGCTAGCTGTACTATAGGTAGTAACTATACCTAATTATTCTAGTTATAGTTAAGGTAGTATCTTAGGTATTATTCTACTATCTAATTTATTCGTTCTAACTATCTATCTATTTATAGGTAATATGCTGTAGATATTATATATTTAATTCTTAATTACGCTATTATCGTTCCCTATAGTTTTAATATAAATTATACGTCTCTATCTATAATAATCTTATCTAGTAGTCTATATTAACTAATTATAGTTCCTAGAACCTAGTGTATAGTAACCTCTATTCTACTTTTTTCTTTATATAGTCTAAAGTATATATACTTTATAAGCTTATCTACTATTATTAAGATTCTATTATATTTAACTCCTAATATTAAGTCTTTAGACTTTAGTAACTTTGTAATAAAGTCTATTATAATAACTCTCTATAGTTATTCTAGTACTTCTACTAGTTATAATATTCTATATAGTATATATCTATTATATTTATTCTTTTAACATTCTATATAGTCTTATAGTACCTTTATTACTAATTATCTTGCTTTTAGAATATAGTAATCTCGTAGTAGTCTATCTAATATTTTCTTAATACCTTAGTAACTATGTACTAGTAATTTATAGAATTGTCGTATAAATTCTCTCTAGATCTTCTTTAGGATATATGTTCTTCTATAGGCTTATACAAATCCTTCTTAGATTTCTAGTTTCTCTATTTCTTTAGATACTTCTTTTGTTATTTTTTAAATCTATTTATCTAGCTTACTACTCTTCCTTTTAAGTGTTGTAGCTATTTTATATATATTTAGGACTAAGTATCTTTTTTTATTCTTAACTAGAACTATACTAGTAGCGCTTACTTCTTCTTATAAGTCTAGCCTTCTACTAAGGGCGTCTATAAACTAATTATCTTTCCCTTTTATATATATAATTTCTATATTAAACGTTAATAAGTATTCCTACTATCTTATATAGCGTTATAATAATTCTTTATTTGTTATAAATCCTATAAGATTCTTATAGTCTATATAGACCTTTATCTAATATTTTACTCTTTATAAGTATACTCTCTATTACTTAAATACTTTGTAGATTACTAGTATTTCTTTATTATAGATTAGGTAGTTAAGTTCTACTATCTTTATTTTCTTAGAGAAGTACTTAACTAAGTATTCTTTTTTAGTCTCTAGGTCTTCCTATATTAGTGCTATTCTGTAGACTAAGTTAGATACGTCTATTTTTACTATTACTAGTAGATCTAGGTTATATATTCTAATAACTAGGTTTTCTATAAACTTTTTCTTAATCTTCTTAAATACTTTGTTGTATTCCTTTATCTATTTAAATAGCGTATCTTTTTTTATAAGTCTTATTATTAGTTCTATATCTTTAGACTATCTTACTATTAACTTTCTATAAAAGTTAGCTAGCCTATAAAATTACTATACTTCTTTTAGGTTTCTTAGTGTTAGCTATTCGTTAATTAACTTAATCTTTTCTAGATTAATCTTAATCTTTCCTAGTTCTATAATAAACCCTAGGAAATCTATTTTCTTTGTATAGAACTTGTATTTTCTTATCTTAAGAAATATTTTAGCTTCTACTAGTTTTTCTAGTACTTTATATATATATTATATATATTCTTCTTTTATTTCTAAGAATATAAGGATATTATCTAAGTATATAAATGTAAATATATCTAAGTACTCTCTTAGTACTATATTAATCCTTTCTTAGAATACTACTAGTATATTTATTAAGCTAAATAGCATAACTAAATATTTATATAATCCCTATTATATTCTAAATACTATTTTCTATTTATTACCTTCTTTAATTCTAATTTAGTAATAGGCGTTCTAGATATCTAACTTTATAAAGATTATTACCTTCTATAGTTTATCTTATATTGCGTCTATCCTTAGTAAGGAGTATTAGTTCTTATTTATAACTACGTTAGTTTTTCTAAAGTCTATATAAGGTCTTTTATTACTTATTCTTTTCTTGTCTATAAAGATAAGTCTATAAGCTACTAAAGATTTAGATTCTCTTATCTATCTCTTCTTTATTACGTTTTAAATAAATACTTATTTAATCTTTAATTCTTCTTCTATTTTCTAGTAGACTAGGCTCTACCCTACGTTTTTTCCTTCTTCTATTTCTATTGCTAAGTCCTATAGTTAATATTCTAGAAAGTAATCTTTAGGTTCTATAAGCTATTTTTCCTATTTCTTATATTCTTCTAGGAATTCTCCTTTGTAGGTGTTCTTATAGGCCTTTAACGTGTCTATTCTATAGTAGTTAATCTTCTCTATCTTCTAATTAATGTGTAGGTTAGTTATCTATAACTATAGTATACCTAATATTATATCTTGTTTATTATTAATTATTATTATATCTATAACTATATTCTTAATTTCTAGTCCTTCTAACCTTAGTATTAAAAGTGCTATCTTAAACTATATTAGTTCCTAGAATAGTTTTCTTTTAATTATACTTAGTTATTAAGGGTATTTCTTTATTATATACTTTATTCCCTATATTTCTATAAACTTCTTTAATATAAAGTTTCTTGTAGCTCTACTATTAATTATTAATTGTACTTTCTTTTCTTAGTATATACCTATTTTTGTAATATATAGGCCTCTTATACCTTCTAGTTTTTCTTACTTAGGTAACTTTATAAATTATCTATCTTTCTAAGGCTATAGGCCTACTTTAAGTTTATATTCTTCGTATTTTAGATATTTATTATATATACATTTATACTATAGTCCTCTTTAGACGTATTTCTTAGATAGTTTTAAGCCTAGTCTTACTACTACGTATCTATCTTCTAGGATTACTTCCTATCCTTAGATATTTTCTACTAGAATTACTCTTGTATAGTTATAGCCTTTTCTCCTTATAGGCTATACGCTATTATTTACTTTAGGGTTTCTATATATAATATAGTTCTTGTCTAGGTATAATATCTATAATACTTTAAAGTATACTAGGTATTTTAGATCTATTATTTTATTATCTTCTTCTTAGTATTTACTTCTACTAGGTGTATCTATTATTAGGATATAGTATACTACTAGTACTCTTAGTATATAGGCTTTATTAATCTATTATATCTTTCTTATAAGGTATTACTATTTTCTTTTTATAAGTATTCTTCCTACTATAACTATATATTACTTTATCTATTCTTAAAATAGTATAAACTTTATTTTTTTAGGATTACGTTCTTTCTAGTCTTTATACGCTTCCTCTATACTTATAACTAGTAAGTATTTCTAAATAAACTTCTATTCTTTATTTTATTCCTCTATATTACTTATTATATAGCTATTATAACTATATATTATTAGCTAGGTATACTCTATATCTCTTATACTAACTTGTCTCTTACTTCTTTATAGTCCTTTAGAAGTAGTTATAGTAGTCTCTTTATCTAGTACTAGTCCTTTAGCCTAGATTAATAGTACTAGGGGCTCTTCTCCTTCTAGATCTTCTACTAGTAGGTCTATTACTTAGGCTATTTCTTCTAGCTAAGCTTTTATTCTTTCTTTTATTATAGCTACTCTCTATCTCTATTATAGGAAGTATCTTACTCTCTATTTACTAGAAAGATATATATAGTAGTTGTCTTTATAATAAAAGGTCTAATAGAGTATTATATATTGTATTTCTTTACTCTTAGCTACTTTCTCCTAAGGTTTAGCCTATACTTATAGTACTTCTTTCTTCTTTTTAGTTATCTTTAACTAGGCTTCTTTCTTTAAGTTCTTATTCTTGTAGTCCTTTATAAAGTGTCTAGGTTTCCTACATTTATAATATACTATATCCTTCTTCTTTTATAATTAGTAGTCTTTTATATAGTAGCCTAGTTTACTATAATTAAAGTACGTAAAGTCTTTATTCTTCTTTTTCTTTCTATCTTTATTAGCGTTAAGGATTATAGAGTCTCTCTTATTATAGTTCTAGGTGTAACCTCTATATTTGTTCTTCTTCTATTCTTGAAGATTATCGTTAATTTATATTACTTATTACTTTAGGGCTTCTAGTATCTTTAGTTTCTCTATATGTATTATCTTGTATTAGATCTTAGAGTTTAGTCCTTGCTTAAATTGTAATATTAAAGCTATCTTATTTTATTCTATATTTTAAGATAGTTATTTAAACTATAATACGTACTTTAGAATACTTTAACTTTGTATAAGCTTCTTTAGCTATTCTTTAGCTTATTAGGTAACGTCTATGTCCCTAAATACTACTCTTATTTGTTTAGTAAAGTACTTATAACTTCTAAAAATAGCTCTAGTTTTGTCCTTCTAGGTTATTAGAGAGTATATCGTATAGTCTATCTAGTAAGGTTTATACTATCTTATTGCGTCTTCTTTAAGGTGCAACCTAATATATATTACCTTTTTTTCTTCTATATTAAAGTGTAGTACTTGTATATCTATCTAGAGTTGTACTAAAGTAATAAAGGGTCTTAGTTTCTCCCTTATTCTATTAAACTTCTTAAAGATAGGTATCTTAGGCGGTTTCTTTATTGCACTTATTACTAGACGTTGTATAATTAGTTCTATCTAATTCTAACCTTTAATAATAGCTTTAATCTATACTTTATTCTACTTTGCGTAATCTTGTAGTTCCTTGTTCTATATTTCTAAAGTATTAATTACTATTTTTATATCTTCTTTATCTAAGATTAGATTATTAATTTAGTCCTTAATTATTTCCTATATAGTACTATTAGACTTATAACTACTCTTAGGGGCTTTACTTATTTTAGTTAAACTTTCTACTATTATATTAGCTAGACTATACGCTACTTACGCTTTGCTTCTCGCAATAACTAGATTAGTAAGGTATAATAGGTTGTTACTAGGGTTAACTTCCTAGTACCTAAAGAGTATTAGTAGATTAAGAGTTAATAGTAAAAGCTTAGGTTATAATCTACAATAACTTATAAATAATAGAAGATATTTTATAACTATCTTATATTAGCGTTCTATAGTTAAAGGATTAAATTACTAATACTATCTTAACAATACGTATTTTACTAACTATATACTTGTCGTAATCTATAATCTATAGTTACTAAGACTAGTAGATTATAGATTATCTTAATCTATAATCTATTAATGCTAAGAGTCTACAGATTATAGATTAGCCTAGGTGTCCTAGTTATATATAGTTTCCTAATCAAGGTTGTTACCTTACTCGTCTTATGCTTCGTCAGCGCCTAGATTAGGACTAATTAGTTCTATCTCGATTTCTTCTATTACACCCGTAATAATATTAGTAGTAGCTTTATAAAGCTTTTAAATACTTTTATTATCTTTTAGAGTATTTTACTTTATAATAAGTAGGTATAAAGCTTACTACTATATTTATACTTAAGTAGTATAGTTTAAACTTTTTTAAAGTAGCTAGTAGGTATATTAAATAGGTTTTACGCTACTTACTAGTATAAGCGTAAAGCTCTCTCTCTAGGCTACTTTAAGGTAACTTACTTAGTATATACTATTAAGTAATACTTATACTTAATACGTACTATCCTATTAATACGTACGTTTCTTACGCTTATTACTAGCGCTTATAGTACTTCTAGTCTAAAATAACTAGCTTTAGCGTACTAAAGCTCTTTTAAGTTACTTTTAAGCTTTATATACTATAAGTTAAGCTTTTAGTTACTTTAAGTTATACTTATAATAGTTAAATAAAACGTAATAGGCTTATATTTAATAAAAGTAAAGTTATATTTACGTATTAGCGTTACTAGTATAATACTCTCTACTAGCGTTTCTACTTTTAGAGTTATATTAAAACCTTAATACTAGGCTCTAGCTTACTATAATTAAGCTTTAAATACTATATTAATATAAAATCTTTTAACTACTACTACTTTATAAAGTATAAAATTCTCTATATACTTACTATAAGCTCTATTTAGAGTATTTTTAAAAACTTAAGTACTTTTACTAAGTATTAAAAATACTTATATACTTACTTCTATATAGCTTATACTTTTTACTTTTATAAAAGAGCTTAGTTCTATAAGATTTATTAAGTTAACTAAGTAGAAAGTAGCTTTATTATTAAGTATAGTACTATTAAAAAGTAAGTAAGTATTAAAATCTAGTATTAAGTAAGCTCTAAGTACTAGCTTAATAAGTTTACTTAAGTTAATAAGTATACTAGAGTTAATAAGTATACCTAGATTAATAAGTACTACGTTTAGCTAGCCTAGGTAGACTAAAGCCTTTAATTTAACTAATTCTAAGCTAGCTTTAACTAGTTTCTATAAGAGACTAGCTTACTTTTAAGCTACTAGAGTTTTAACTACTATAAAGTATAGCTTATCTAAGTAAGTTTATATTTTTACCTTTCTATTATTATCTATTTTAAATAGACTACTTATAAGCGCTATTTATATCTATCTATAATTTTATAGCTTTTAGTATTAAGCTTAGCTATATAAGTAGTTATATTTTAAGTTAGAGCTTAACGCTTATAGCTTAGATCCTCTAAATATTATAAATATAGTAGCTCTTTAATTAGTAGTTTAGAGCTTATACTCTTATAATAGAGCTAAGTAGATACTACTAATTTACTCTAGTGTAAGTACCTTTAAGCTAAGGACTAAGCTCTAGATTACTAATTAGCTTATTATCTAAGCTTAGTCTAGAGCTAGCTTTAGTATTAACGCCTCTAGGAAATCTTATACTATAAGCTCGCCTATTACCTCTATAATATTATACGCGATTATACGCTAATATAGGTATAGCTACTTATTATACTAGAGCTCTAGTAATTAGTATCCTTAGTAAGCCTTTTATAGATAGGCTTAGTATTAAGCTTAAATAAGATTACTAGCGCTAGTATTAGATAGAGCTAGTAAGCTCTTTAGCGTTTAGATAAGCTCTTATAATGTAGCTTTATTATTTATAAGTAGAGTTATCTTAGCTATTACTAGATAGCTTAAATTAACTATAGTATTTACTTAGGCGCTTAAAGCTCTAAAGCGTACTATTTATAATACCTAGGTATCTTTTATAGCTTAGTATTTCTCTATTATAAGCTTATAGGTAGCTACCTCTTCTACTATTACTAGGCTCTTTAGTTTAAGTTAAACTAGTTTGTTAGTATAGATATTAGAGACGTTATTAGCTTCTAGATTAACTAGCTACTAGATACCTAGCTTAAGAGTATTATAATAGAGTTATATAAACTATACTAGCTATTATAAGTACTTATTAAGTAGGGTAGTACTTTTATTAAGTAGAGTAATCTTACTATAAGATATTATAAGCGTTTAAGTAATAGATAAGATAAAATAAGATAAGATAAAAGTATACTAAGCTTATAATCTCTTACTATAGTATATAGGATAGAACTATTAAGTAATTTTTAGCGCTAAGCTTATAACTATTATAAGATATAAGCTTAAGAATAAGTAGAAGATAATTATTAATTAAAGAGCTATTTAAGCTAGGCTACTTATATATAGTAGAGTAGCTCGAATAGCTTATATAGCTTACTTACTACTATAGGCTTACTTAAATTATATAGAGTAGAGCTCTAACTTATAATAGAAGTTATAATAAACTTTATTATAAAACTCTTTTTAAGTAAATTAATAAGTATAGTATATAATATAATACTTATAATTATAGACTACTTAACTAAAATAGTATACTATATCCTAGTATAGTCTAATTAGAATAAGTAAAACTTAGCCTAAGTATAAATATATAAAGTAATCTAACTCTATAGTATTTTAGCTAAAGTAATCTTAAATAAAAGACTTTTAATAAATACTAAATACTAGAAAAGTACTATCTTCTATATATTACTTTTAAATAGATAAGTAAATAAAAAGATAAAACTAAACTCTAAAATAATACTTTATTATTACTATATATTAAAATAAAATAACTAGGTAAAAATCTACTAATAGTAGAGTATATATATAATAAAAGTATAAATACTACTATAAAGGTTATACCTTTTTAAATATACTATAGAGTATACTTAGTTAGCTTAAACTAGCCTAAGTTAAACTTAACTATAAATAATAACTTTTTAGTAAAAAGATTAGCTATAAAAGTAATTATAATATTATAAAAATATAAAAAAAATATTATACTAGCTATAAAGTACTAAAAAAAGTATACTAAAAAGTAAAAGATATATACTTCTTTTAAAGTAAAAAACTAAATTCTTTTATTTATATAGTATATTAAATTTATAAAGCTAAAAAAAAAGCTAAACTAAAAATATTTAAGACTAAAGTATATAATAGCCTAAATTAGCTTAACTATATTTAAAATAAATATAGTTAGCTTAAAAAGAGTATATCTAGTCTTTTATATTTTATAACTAGAAAAATATACTTTTTATAGTATAATTATATAACTTAAAGATCTAATAGAAAAAGCTTTAAATATAATAGATAAAAATATATATATTATAAAAAAAGTAAAAAAAAAAAGAAAGTAAAAAAAAAAAATAGCTATATCTAATAAAATAGAAAAATTACCTAGAAAACTAAAATACTTAAAAACTATTAACTAATTTTTCTTTAAAAGCTTTTTCTTAGGTTTAAAAAAAGTATAAACTTACTTATATATTAAAAAAGAAGTATAAAAAGTAAAAAACTTAATAAGCTAAAAATAGATTTTACTTTTAAAAAGAAATAAGTAAAAAAGCTTATAACTACTTTTACTTATATATAATTTTTTTTTTTTTTACTTATATATAATTTTTTTTTTTTTTACTTTAAAAGTTTTTTTTTAGGTATTTAATTATACTAATAGTAAAAAATATAAAGTTTCTAAAAAAAATACTAAAATATTATAAATTAGTGTAAAATAGTATAATTAGACTTAGAATAGTATTAACTACTAAAGAAATTTATTTTAAAACTATATTAAAGCTAAAGTATTAAACTTAGAGTATTTAAATCTATAACTACTACTTATTACTTTACTTAAGTATAATCTAAGCTAATTTAGCTTAATTTATACTCTATTAAGTAATTCTAAAACTAACTATACTTACTTTTACTAGCTAAACTTTTTTTAGTAAGAGTTTTCTTAGTATAAGCTAAAGTAGTCTAATAAGCTACTTTAATAGCTTATTTAGCTTTTTTAGTATTTTTAAAAGCTTACTTAGCTTTAGTAAAAATAATAGTACTTATTTTAAAGTACTAAAAGCTAAATTAGTATAATTTAAGCTAGTTAAAGCTAACTAGAGTTACTTACTTTTTTTTTAAGAGTACTAAAGATACTAGAGTTAGAATTTTTCTTTATAGTATATTTTTTAGTATTTTTATACTTAATAATACTTTACTTAAAATAATTATAAATAAAAAAGTAAATTCTAAACTAAAACTCTTTATTAAAACTAAGCTTATACTACTTAAAATAAGTTATATTAGTATAATTTAACTTAATTAAAGCTAATTAAGATATAAAACTTACTTTTAAATTTTAGCTAAGATTTTATTTACTACTTTAGTAGTAGTAATATACTTTATACTAGTATAGCTTTTTACTTTTAAAGCTACTTTTAATTCTTTTTTAAAATAGTATAGAAAGTTTAAAGTAAAGTAAAAAAGCTATATAGATATTAGTATAAGCTAATCTAAGCTAATTTAGCTTAAATAACTAATAGTAATATAAATTTAATTAGTAGTATAGTACTTTTAGTAGTACTTAATCTACTTATTACTTTTTTATATACTAGCTTATAACTAATCTTTAAAGTTTATAATATAGCTAATAAAGCTACTAGTATAGTTATTATTAGTATAAAAAGATAGATAGCGTATATATAGTACTATAGTATAGAGACTATACTTATTTAAAGTATTTAAGTATTATATTTTAAATTAAGTTAAAGTAGTATAAACTAGCTATACTAGTACTATAGTATATAATAAAGAAGCTACTTAAGTTTTATAAAACTAGTTAGTAATAATCTATATAAAAAGGTCCTAATTTAAGCTAATTTAAGCTTTTTCTAAGAAGAGATAAATAAGCTTAAAATATATACCTAGTAGTAAATAGAAAAAGGTTAGTATATAAGTAAGAAAGGTAAAGTCTTTATATATACTAAAAAAAAAACTAAAGCTAAGTATAATTTTATACTAGTATATATATATATATATAAAATTAGTAAACTTAAGTAAAAGTAAAATTACTAAAGTAAAAGTAAAATTTTAGTTTACTTTATACTTTATATTAAGCTTTTAGTAAAAAACTAAGGAAATATATACTAGTAGCCTTATAAGAGCTAAAATTAGCCTAAAAGAAGCTAAAATAGCTAAAGTTAACTTTTTTCTTACTTAGCTAGAATATCTAGACCTAGAAAAGAAGATAATATTAGAAATAACTTTATTTTAAGTTAGTCTAAAGTAGTTAGCTCTAAAAAGAAAATATATAAGCTTTTTAAAAAAATTACTAAGTAGTTAGTAATTTCTTTATTAATTAATATACTTTTTACTATAAGTTAACTTTTTATACTCTTACTATAACGTCTTTAACTTACTAGTAACTTAGCTTAAAGTAAGCTAGTTTAATAATCTATACTACTTTAAAGTATACTTAATACTTTTAGTTTATTTTTTTATTATTTTCTTTTTAGTAGCTATTTTTACTAGGTATTATTTCTACTAAAATATAGTATACTACTAGTATACTTAGTATATAAGCTTTATTAATCTACTTTATTTTTTTTATAAAATACTACTAATCTTTTATATAAGTATTTTTTTTACTATAACTATATATTACTTTATTTATTACTAGAATATTATAAACTTTATTATTTTAAAATTATATATTTTCTAATCTTTATATACTTTCTTTATACTTATAACTTAAAAGTATTTCTAAATAAATTACTATTATATAATAAGTTTTTTAATACTTTTTATACTATAGCTATTATAGCTATATATATCTAACTAAGTATATTTTATACTTTTTATATTAACTTATTTCTTATTATTTTATAGTCTTTTAAAGTTAACTATAGTAGTTTTTATATCTTTTACTAGTCTTTTAGTAGTAATTAATAAAGTTTAAAGTTTACTTTATTCTAAATCTTTTATTAGTAAGTTCTTTAATATTTCTTTAAGTTATACTTAAGTTTTTTTTTTTTATTACTACTACTTTTTAATTTCTTAAAAAGTATATATAGTAGTTATTATTATAATAAAAAGTCTAATTAAGTATTTTATCTTATAATATTTTAGTTACTACTACTTTTTCTTAAAGCTTAGCTTATACTATTAGTACTTCTTTTCTATCTTTAGTTATTTTTAACTAATTTTCTTTTTTTAGATCTTTACTTCTAAAGTCTTTTATAAAGTATCTTAGTTTTCTATATTTATAATATATTATAACTTTTTTTTTAACTAATAATATTTTATATAGTAGCTTTTCTTACTATAGTTAAAGTATATAAAGTATTTTTTCTTTTTTTTCTTATCTTTATTTATATTAAAGATTATAGAGTTTTTTCTATTATAGTTATAAAGTTATTTTTTATACTTTTTTATTTTCTATTCTTAAAGATTATTATTTACTAATATTACTTATCTCTTTAGAGCTTCTAGTATCTTTAGTTTTTTTATTTAGATTAGTTTATACTAAATATTTAATTTAAGTTTTTATTTAAATTATAATATTAAAAATAGTTTTTTTTATTTTATATTCTATAATAAGTATTTAACTATAATATATATTTTAAAATACTCTTAAATTATTTAAGCTTTTTTAGCTTTTCTTTAGCTTATTAAGTAATATATATATTACTAAATACTACTTTTATTTATTTTATAAAGTATTTATAACTTTTAAAAACAGCTTTTATTTTATCTTTTTATATTCTTAGAGTATATAATATATAATTTATTTAGTAAAGTTTAAACTATTTTATTATATTTTCTTTAAAGTATATTTTAATATATATTACTTTTTTTCCTTTAGTATTAAAGTAATATACTTATATATTTATTTAAAGTTATACTAAAGCTAATAAAAGTTTTAGCTTCTTTTTTATTCTATTAAATTTTAGAAGTATAAGTATTTTTAGTAGTTTCTTTATTATACTTAATTTTAGTCTTTAAGTAATTTATTTTATTTAACTTTATCTTTCTATAATAGCTTTAATTTAATTTTTATTTTACTTAATATAGTTTTATAGTTCTTTATTCTATATAGTTAAAGTATTAATTAGTAGTTATATACTTTTTTTATTAGTAATTAAGTTATTTAAGTTAAACTTAACTACTCTTTAGTTAGTTATATCTAACTTATAGCTACTTAGAAGTACTTTACTTTTATTTTAAGTATACTTTCTACTATTATATTAGCTTAGACTATATACTACTTATACTTTATATTTTTTAATAACTAGATTAGTAAAGTATAATAATATTACTTATTATTAACTATAAGTAACTCTTTAGAGAAAAGTATAGTAGATTAAAAGTTTATAACTAAAGTATATATTATAATTAAGTAATAACTATTAAATAATAATTAATTTATATATATAATATTAAGTATTAGTATTTTTAGTTAGTAATTAGATTACTAATACTATCTTAATAATACGTATAGTTATTAACTATATACTTATATCTTATATATAATCTAAGGTATAAGTTTATAGATTACTTTAATCTATTACTTTATTATATAGATTTATAAATTACTACTAATTTATTACTTATAACGTATTCTATTAGCGAAGCGGCTATATTACTAAGACGGCTACTCTAAAATACACTAAAAAATCGAAAATTTAATATCTAATATCTCGATAACTATACTATAATAACTTGTAAAAATTTAATAGATTAAAGATTATATATAAAGTAGTAATCTATAAAATTTTTAGAACGTATAGCCTAGTTTATTTAATATTATTAATAAAAAAGTGTTTTTTACTATAGAAAATTTTACTATCTTAAGAACTACTAGGCTGCACGCTTTAAAAATTTCATAGATTACTACTATATATATAATCTTTAATCTATTAAATTTTTAGAAGTTATTATAGTATAGTTGTTAAGATATTAGATATTAAATTTTCGATTTTTTAGTATGTTTTAGAGTAGCTATCTTAGTAATATAGCTGCTTCGCTAATAGAATACGTTAACTATAGATTACCTATATTACGTATCTTAATTATAAGTTATTTTCTAAACTAAGTTATTACTTTACTTATCTTATACTTTATTAGTACTTTAGTTAAAACTAATTAGTTTTATCTTAATTTCTTTTATTATATCTATAATATTTACTTTCTATATACTTACTTATTTATTATATATCTTCTAGCTACTTAATATAGTATACTTCTTACTACTAAAGTATTAGTACTCTAAGTATATATAAAACTTAGTATAGAAATATATCTTTTATATTAATAAAAAAAGCTTCTTTTTAGCTTTTAGAAATATATTTTTTAATATATTTACTAAATAAAACTATAAAAAGGCCTTTAAAGTACTAGAGCTTATTTCTCTAAATATATAAGTTATACTAGATTACTTTAATATCTATATTTATACTCTACTAAAACTTTTACTACTAGAGATACTATAGTAGTTAAAAACTCTAAGTAATACTTATAAATTTAAGTTTTAGTTAAAACTCTTAAGTAACTCTTTTTATTATTTACTTACTACTATATAAAGCTTCTTTTTTTAGCTTATTAAAAGTACTAAATTAAAACTATATAAAAGTATTCTTTAAAAAGCCTATATAAAAGAGCTTAAAAAATAATTAAAAGTAATAACTAAGTAAAAATTTTATAAAAGAAAGTAAATTTAGTATAGTAAGACTATAGAGTATAAAAAATTATTAATATAAGTAGCTAAAGAAGTATTAATAGCTATATAGAAGAGTAAGAAAGCTTATAGTAAAAGTAATTAAAAAAAAGCTTAGCTAAGTTAATAGTACTATAAGAACTATAAAAAAACTAGGTATAATATATAAATATACTAAGAAGATAAAAAAAAAACTTCTAAATTAGATAGTAGTATTATAGTAGTAAGAAGTACTAAGTAAAGTTTATTATTAACTTCTAAAGTTATAGTATTTATAATACTAAGAAAAAGTAGCTAGCTTAGTAGCTTAACGTATCTATATATATAATAAGCTAGTTTTACTAAAAAAATTAAAAAAAATTAAAAAGTTTAAAGTAGTATAACTTTACTAATATATAATATTTTAAAAAATTCCTTTAATAATTATTACTTTAAATACTTATATAAATAGCCTTATTATAATAAATATATATATATATTATATTTTAATATTTTTTTAAAAAAAATAGAAAAATAAAATTACTTAGAATTCTTTATAAAATTAATTTAGTTAAGTAATATATATATACGGAATAGTTTTAATATTAGGAGTTTTTATAAAAAAGCTATATTAAAGGAGATAGATTATCTCTAGTTAAAAAAGTTATTTAAAAAAGTAGAGGAGATAACCTATCTCCTTTAATATAGCTTTTTTATAGAAACTCCTAATATTAAAAATATTCCTTATATATATATTACTTAACTAAATTAATTTTATAAAGAATTCTAAGTACCTATATTTACCTATTTTTTTTTAAAAATTATTAAAATATAAAAAATATATATATTTATTACTATAAGATTATTTATATAAGTATTTAGAGTAATAAATATTAAGGGAGTTTTTTAAAATATTATATATTAGTAGAGTTATACTACTTTAAACTTTTTGATTTTCTTTGATTTTCCTAGTAAAACTGGCTCGTTACGCGCACAGACACGTTAGCCGGCTCGGTGGTGGAATACGTTAGCCGCAATACGTTCAGCATAGCAAACTACCTCCGTCCGGAGTTGGCCGCCAGGTACTACAATATGCTCTCCCACTGGTTTCAATCCGCTTCGGAATCCAAGCCCACTTCGTTCCATCATTTCATGAGCGGCCTGGAAGACCGCCTCCAGCGGAACTATACCCAAAATATCGACTGCCTTGAGATCGGGCTGCCTTCACTGTCTCGTAGGACCCAGTGGCTTCACGGTCGAGTGGACACGATGATTTTTTCAAAGTGTCCGTATACCCTGCAAATTACGCCGGAAGATTTCGACCC
Source organism: Ophiosphaerella korrae (assembly GCA_028456385.1). NCBI lineage: Eukaryota > Fungi > Ascomycota > Dothideomycetes > Pleosporales > Phaeosphaeriaceae > Ophiosphaerella > Ophiosphaerella korrae. Next base: position 6,075 of record JALNQF010000423.1, on the reverse strand, counting down.
GCTAGAGAGGACCGAATGTGCGGCATGCGTAGAAGCCATCCAAAAGCGAGTGGAGCTTGGGAAACGGCCACTCGCGCCTAGCGTTCTTCGACCAAAAGTCCTCCTCTATGGAGAATTCAGTCCGGACGAGTCCGACATTGCCGTTGCGTCTGAGCTTGATCTTTCCCAGCCAGTGGATGCCGTTATCATCGTGGGAACAAGATTGCTGCTTCAGTCAGCTAGGAAGCTGGCAGAGGATTTCTGTGTAGCGGCAAAGAAGAGAGAAGGCATCACTTTATGGATCAACAAGGAGCGGCCAACGCTTGGTTCCAGATTCGAGTCTCTTATCGACTACGAGATCATTGGGGATTGTGACGAGTTCGTCTCCTTACTATAAGCATAACAAAGTAACGGATTAAAGTAAAGGACATATAGGCTTCCTCTAAAACTTAGTACCCTTTACGGGCCTACAATTCGCTGTACGGCCCACCCCTACAAGATGTTGACAACAATATACGAGGAGGCACCAAATCCTCGGAAATCAGTTTCATTGCGCTTTATCCACAGACTCTCCCGATGTCGAGAGTTTGCAGCACGTTTGAGCACAATTTACGGAGTAATTTCTTTCAGCGCAGGAGATGAAACATTTAACCCTTACAAAAGCACGATCAACCGGAAGCCTGCATTCCTCCACGATCCCACATTTTAGCCTCTGCCTCGTCCACTTGGGGTAGGTCACTCCCCCAAAACTCAACTCCTGGCGCCACACCCTCGGCTGAGAACCACTCCGTTACCCCAAGACAGTCTCTCAAAACGTTTCTTTTCACGACCTTGCCTGAATGCGTCCTCGGAAGCTCCTGGCCCTCTCTCAACACTCGTAGGACCGTAGGCAGCATGAATGAGGCGAGGCTCCCGGCCAGATCAACTCTGATCCGAGCAAGTGCTGTCAGGACTCCAGGCTCAAAGAAACTTCCTTTTTGGAGCCGAACAACGGCACCACACAACTGCCGTGCTTCTCTATGGGGGACCGCAAGGACGCAAGCTTCCGAGATGTACGGCAGTTTCAGTAAACTACTCTCTACCGCCAGGATCGAGATTCGAAGCTGCCGAAAACGAATATCTGCCATATTTTAGCGCATGTTAGACTTGTACGCCGGTACCTTTGCGGAGTTGAAGGAAGGTTGGGAAACTTCTAAATTAGGCTCACAGTCACTAGAAGCCCGGCCGCGGAACCAGTATTGGCCGTCCTTGAACTCGGCGAGGTCCCCGGTTTTGTAGTATCCTTCATTATCAAAGGCAGCGTCAGTAAGCTCCTCGTCGCCAAAGTAACTAAAGAACTGTCAGTTTGAAAAGCCTCTGTGGCTTATGTCTTTGGCTTTGTTGAATATCATACCTGAGTAGTATTCTCGGGCTTTTCGCGAGAATTTCACCATAATCCCCTTCTGAGAGTTTTACAGTAGTATCAGAGACTGCGCGCCCTATTAAGCCCTTATGACAACTTAGGTGGGCTTTTAGCTACAGCGCTCCTTCTTACCTCTTTATCTAACACCCTACAAATAGCACGACCTCCTAGCTTATTTACTCTATAGACGATATAGAATAGTAGCCCTGTAAGCTTAGTCTAGAACTAAAATTTAGACTACTTAAGGGTCGCACTACTACAATAGATTGTAGATAGCCCCTTAAAATAGCTAGACTACGATTCTACTAGGGGGTTCGCTAATATATATTCTTTTATATCGTATAGAACTGCTAGTATAAACCCTACTATAGTAACTTAGTAGGTTCTAAGGGCCTCTAGGATTTCCTATACACTAGCTGTTTCTCTAATATAATAGAGTTTCTTTCTAGACAATATAAGTTCTAGTACTTTCTTGTAGCTAGTCTACTAATAAGCTCCTTTATAGCTAAGAGTAGCACTACTAGGTTTAGTAGGATTACGCCTAAAATAAAAAGATACTCTTAGGAGGACTACGCCTTTAGGGGGACTAGAGGTACCTAAAGTAAATAATACTACGCCTAGGCGCTTTAAGTTGATTTATAGTGTATAATTAATTTTAAGTTAGATAGTATCCTTTAGAGGTTTTACGCAAGATAATATTAGAACTAAGAAGAAATAATCTAGCCTATTCTTGTTATTTATAATATTGTATATAGCTGTAGCTTTGTCTATAGACTTACTACTAGTAAGGATATAAGCTAGTCTAACTTTTAGTATAAGGCTAGCCTTATCTAGACAGATACTAGATACTAAATAAACGTTAGTCTAATTAGTAGATTAGCTAGGCGACGCACTTATACAAGATAATACTAATATTACTAATTGTATAGACTATAAAGAAAGTAATTATAAACTTGTAGACGCTATATAAAACTATAGTAATGTATATATAGTAGCTATATAGGAGACCTTATTAATCTAATCTTAGTAACTATTTGTAGACGAGGTTGAGTGTATGTATAATATCGCTAAGTAGTTCTAGGTACGTCTTTTCGCGGCTATCTTTTTTATAGATAATAGCTTCTAAACTTAAGTACTTAGTACTTGTAGCTAGCAATATAATAAAAACTAGGTTATCTAGGAACCTAAGAGTAGTATTCGCTGCTATTTGTAGTGCCTGTGTTAGAAGATCGTATACTGTGCTAGGTAAGCACGGTTAGCATATAAGAGAGCCGATGTTAGGATATTTCTAGAGAGGGGAAATAGAAGGAGAAACAGGTGGCGAGGTTGAGAAAATTAAGAGAGGACACAGATCCGTGAAACTGGGTAAGGTATGTAGGGCTACCCTGCCTTTCCTAGGTGCCAAGAGCCCTGTTAGAAAATACAGACAATAGATAACACACTTGGACACTTTGTAACTACGTGCCAAAGGTGCGAAATCCTTCGAAATTTGGAGCATAAACTGAACAGCCCGCATACACTTAAATAGGAGGTACGGATGACTATCACGCATAGCAGATGCAATGTCTTTATCTCTACGTATACCCTCCTAGGAAGTTCGGGTGCATAGTCGTCGATCCTCCTTTCCTTGCAAAACCCAACAGCGAGGTCCGATCACCCCTGCCGCACTATGCATTCGAACTTCCTTTAGGGGAGTGTGGTACAAGAACCGTCGGGCCGAAGTCCTGTTGTGCCTTTGTGTCGACATTGACTCCAAACCTCAAGGAGTCCACTTCTGTCTCCTCATCTGTGCCAAATCGATACGAGCGCGTTTCACAGACATCATATCGATCTCCCTTAACAAGGAATGCAATGAACCCTCTATGTGTGATGAGGACAATATTGTTGTATACCTTCGAGAGCTCTTTCAAGCGTCCTCGAACATTCTCGGCGCGTATAGTGGCGGCCTCTATGGTGTGTGGTGGATGATCCCATTCTTCTGGACATTCTGAGAAGTTCAGCTGTGGAAACTTTGCTGAAATATCGGCCCGGGAGATGCCCTTGTTGCAAATAGCGTCGTGGGCTTCGCGCAGGTCAGGCCAGATCTGTATTTCAGTCTCGCTTAGAGCTGAGCTAATAGACGGGAAGGCGTTCATGGCAGTCTGGATAGTACGTGTCATTGGCGAGATGACTATGAGATCTGGGACGGCAGAGATCTTAATTTGCTTAGTGGCTTCGTGCCCTGCATCCGTCAAGGGTGGGTCGTGGTGAGGGTAGCCACGATCAATGTTATGGAGGGATTGTCCGTGACGGATGATGTGGACTAGAGGGCTCGGAGTAGGTTCTGCTAGGTCGTAAGCGTTTTCGAGTATTGGCATGAGATTGCTTTACCCATTATTGAGGATTCAGTTGCGGTAAAGGTGCTTTTGTAAGAGAGCGCGTCCTGGGGTTCGTGGGCGGGACACGTTTCAACGGCAAGTCAATTATAGCGGAAAGTAGCAAGATGCTGCAACATGTCTATTTGCTAAGCCACTAGTTGGTTGGCTAAACGGTACTGAGGCCGTACGGTGCACGGCCTTTTCGAGACGAAAATCGATTACGGCCTCCGGAGGACGACTGCAGAAACAAAGGCGAGTGTTGCAATATAAGAAAATCGCGCAGCTGAAGCATATCGAACATCTCTTTTTCAACAGCGAGTACAGCGAGGATTATCTACGGGCGTGCACAACGCAACCACAGTCACATTGACTCCTGGCAAAAGACCCGCAATGAACACTGTGCCACTTCAGGATAAGCAACACAGGGTGGAGTGTGAAGCGTGGTGGATGTAGTAGCGGAGGTGCTTCTAAGTCCGAATGATCTTCCCTATTCGGCCATGAGGAGCCTATTTGGGACGTGCATTCAGGGACTTGTTACGGAAACATCAAATCAAGTGGTTCTACGGACCTTCTATGGCTCACTGTTTGACCAGCTGCCAAGGCCTTGCCTGGGCTTGGGTCCCTGGTGTAGATCTTGGCTTTAGCCCCTAATACTAAGGACCGGTGGGGTGCAGAGATATGAACTACAAACGGTGGCAGTTGGCCAAGCGGTTGGCGGGGCGGTTTCAAGTGATTGGCCCTGAGGCGCATTTAGACTTTCGGGCTGACCGAATCTACATCCTGGATAAGGAAAAGGCTGAATTATGTGCTGAGCTTTCATTCCTCCAATTGCAACGTAGGAAGTCTCGTGCATGTCGTTATTCATTGTCGCCTAGCTCTGCGCATGGCTGTCATTCCCCCGCCTCATCCTCACAAGCCCGGTGAAGTGAGGCGTTCTTGTCGTCCGAGAAATTTAGGAACTGCCTCCAGGAGCGTCTAGATACCCTCCAGTGAACGGTCGGGGAATGCAGATCCGCACGCTGCATTTGACTTTTCCGGGACAAGGGGCCAAGGGTGTTGCTATACCTACCCCGGGAGAGTAATCTTGAAGGGTAGCCAACTGTCTCCAGAGCAGGGGCGATAGAATGGCCCAGCAGGGTACACTGCGGAATATATGCGATAGTAGTGTTGTATTATATATAAGTACTACTAAAGATCTAGAGTAAACTCTAGCCTAAATTTTCGATTTACGCTATAAAAGTAAATATTATTCTTATTTTTTTTTCCTATATACTTTTACTATTCTATAAAAAAACATTTTAATATAAATAACGCTTAATATATCTCCTTAGACGTAGACCTAGATATATTACTAACGCCCTTAATCGCAAGGCCTAAATAAAGATAGATAGGTATAAACCTATTTATATTATATCCTAGGGCTTAGATAATATTTCTATTCTCTAGATATAAAGATAAACTATTACTTTATAGTATACTTCCTTTTCTTCTATAAATATATAGGTCTTTATAGATAGTACTCTTATTTTAGTAATAATTTACTTACTAATATTTTTAAAACTACTATTAATAATATCTTTTTAAGTATTATATTACTATAAAGACTTAAACTATAATTAAGAATCTTTTTAATACTAGTATTAGTTATAAATAAGTTTACTTATAAAATAAAAAACTACTTCTAAGTTTATAGTACTTTAAAGTACTTTAGTACTATATATAATATATATAAGATAGGTAATATATTAAAAAAAATATATCTATATTCTTACTATATAGTATATATATTATAAGATATAAGCTTAAGAATAAGTAAGAGATAATTATTAATTAAAAAGCTATTTAAGCTAAGCTACTTATATATAGTAAAGTAGCTTAAATAGCTTATATAGCTTACTTACTACTATAAGCTTACTTAAATTATATAAAGTAAAGCTCTAACTTATAATATACTCTCTAAGTAAGCTACGTAGTAGAGCTATTTAATAAGTTTTATAGTAGTTATCTAAACTTAGTTAAAAATACTTTTACTTATAATTCTATTTATTTTAAGCTTATATATAAGTACTAAGCGCTTATATACTATATATAGTATATTTAGAGTTTTTTTAGTTTTATAAACTTTTTAGTAACTATTATTATAGCTATTATAAGTTACTATTTTTAAAGCTTTTAAAGCTTACTTTTTATATTAGTAATTATTATACTAACTTGTTCTTATAGAGTAAAGCTAAAAAAGCTACTTATACTTATACTTTTTACTCTTATACTACTTCTAATACTACTACTACTACTACTACTACTACTACTACTACTACTACTACTACTACTACTACT
>JALNQF010000422.1:0-31980 GCA_028456385.1 Ophiosphaerella korrae | reverse complement strand
TTCTTAGCTTTACTCTATAAGAACAAGTTAGTATAATAATTACTAATATAAAAAGTAAGCTTTAAAAGCTTTAAAAATAATAACTTATAATAGCTATAATAATAGTTACTAAAGAGTTTATAAGGCTAAGAAAACTCTAAATATACTACGCGTAGCGTATAAGCGCTTAGTACCTACGTATAAGCTTAAAACAAATAGAATTGTAGGTAAAGTTATTTTTAACTAAGTTAAGATAACTACTATAATACTTATTAAATAGCTCTACTACGTAGCTTACTTAGGGGGTATATTATAAGTTAGAGCTCTACTCTATATAATTTAAGTAAGCCTATAGTAGTAAGTAAGCTATATAAGCTATTCGAGCTACTCTACTATATATAAGTAGCCTAGCTTAGATAGCTCTTTAATTAATAATTATCTCCTACTTATTCCTAAGCTTATATCTTGTAATAGAATCTTATAGGATTTATAATAAATAAAGACTTATTATAATACTATATAAGATAGTAAGAATTCTTATTAACGTTTAATCTAGAAATTATATATATAAAAGGGAAAGATAACTAATTTATAGACGCTCTTAGTAGAAGACTAGACTTATAAAAAGAAATAAACGTAACTAGTATAGTTCTAATTAAGAACAAGAAAGGATACTTAGTTTTAAATACACCTAAAATAGCTACTATACTTAAAAAAATAAGTTGTAAGCTAGATAACTAGATTTAGAAAATAATACAAGACGTATCTAAAGAAATAGAGAAATTAGAAATCTAAGAAGGATTTATACAAGCCTATAGAAGAATATATATTCTAAGAAAAATTTAAAAAGAATTTATATAGTAATTCTATAAACTACTAGTATATAGATACTAAGGGATTAATAAAACCCTAGATAGATTACTTTAAGACTATTATATCTTAAAAGTAAGATAACTAGTAATAGTAGTACTATAAGACTATATAGAGTATTATAGAAATAAGTATAATAGATATATACTATATAGGATATTATAACTAGTTAAAGTACTAGAATAACTATAAGGAGTTATTATAATAGACTTTATTACAAAGTTACCTAAGTTAAAAAATCTAATATTAAGAGTTAAGTACAATAGAATCCTAATAATAGTATATAAACTTATAAAGTATTTATATTTTAGACTATATAAAGAGAAAAGTAAAATAGAGGTTACTATATATTAGGTCCTAGGAACTATAATTAGCTAATATAGTATATTAGATAAGATTATTATAGATAGAGACGTATAATTTATATTAAAACTATATAGAATAATAATAGTATAATTAGGAATATAATATACAATACTAATAGTATATTATCTATAAATAGATAGATAATTAAATTAAATAAACTAGATAGTAGAGTAGTACTTAAGATACTACCTTAATTATAACTAGAATAACTAGGTATAATTACTACCTATAGCACAACTAGTATATAATAGTGTAAAGAATATAGTAATAAGAGTATTACTCTTCTTTATAAACTATAGATTTAACCTAAACGTATGTTAAATACTAAGACAAGAAGTATCTTAGTCTTTTAGAGGAGAAAACTTTATAAATAGATTAAAAGAAATATATAATTAACTAAGATAGGACGTAGAGTTTCTATATAATTAAATAGTAAAGTACTATAATAAAAAATACTAAGAGGAACTCTAATTTAAAAGAGAAGAAAAAGTATAGTTAGTATAAAAAAATATTAAAAGTAAACAACTAAGTTTAAAACTAGATTATATAAAGATTTAACTATATAAAGTTAAGAAGAAAGTTATACTAGTTATATTTAAACTAAAACTACTAAGTAAAATAAAGATATACCTAACCTTCTATATAGTACTACTTAAGATAGTACTATAAAAAGAAAAACTACTAGTATACAAAGTAGATATATATAGAGAATAAGAAAAATAGAAAGTTAAAGAAATCTTAGTATACTAGTTCTATAATAGTAGAAATTACTACTTAGTAAAATAGATAGGTATAAATAAAAAAAGATAACTATAGGAAGATATATAAGAACTAGAAGATAACCTTAACTACTTTAAGAAACTAGAGGAGTTCTAAAGTTAAAACCTTCTAGAGTACCTTATAGTAAACTAAGAAAATCTATAATACTATTAGTAGATAGAGAGGTAATAAGAGTATTTAATATAATAGGAGCTAGAATAGCCTCTACTATATCCTTAAGGTCTATCTTAGCTTTTAATATATAAAACTATATAGATAATATAGTAACGTTATAAGATATTAGCTTATAAAAGCGCTTAGTACGCGCCTAAAGTTCTACTATCTTATAACTAGTCTTAGAGATTAAGTTACGCTAAGCTTACTCTACGTTAGCTAACTATAATAATAGTTTTACTTAAGCCCTATTAATAGCTCTCCCTATATAATTTAGAAGTAGTAGACGTAGTAGTAATAAGATACTTATACTTAGTAAGAGAGACGCCTAATAGAGTATATTAAAACTAAACGTTAGTAGAAATATACTTACTATATACCTTACTATCTTTTAAAGATATAAGGTATATTAATTTAAGCTTAGTATAATAAGAGTAAGGAAATATTTTAACTTTATTTTAAGTAACTTGTTTAGCAAGTAACACTTTATTATACTAGAAACGATAAGGTATAGAGAGTAATAAAAAACTAAAGATTAATAAAGAAATAAGTTTAATAACCTTAGCTCTAAGATAAAGAAATAATAACCTACTTAGAGAGAGGAATAGTATTATAGTAGTAATAGAATAAAACTATATATCGCTAATTAACTCTAAGATAAAAGATAACAACATATACAATCTATAAAATAATAAAGTTAACTATAATAGAGATATATAATAACTTTATAGCTTTATTAGGCTTAGTAACTATAAAGCTATAAAGCTAGTAGTTATAGAACTTTATAGCTTTATAAGGCTTAGCACCTATAACGCTATAAAGCTAACTAAATATTATAAGTATATAGTTATAGTGTTACGTATTATTAGAATAATATTAGTAATCTAATCTTTAATCTAGAATACTAATACTTAATATTGTATATTTAAATTAACTATTATTTATAGTTATTACTAATTATAACATAAACTTTTATTATTAACTCTTAATTTACTAACACTAATAAAAGTTATTAGGAAGTCGACCTTAGTAACCTTATTACAAATAGAGGTATATCTCTAACGCTATATTTATAACTTATAGTTAAGTTATATCCTTTTTTATTTAAGAAAAAGATTTCTAAAAAAGAGTACTACTCTCTCTTTATTTACTCTATATACTATAATCTTAAACTTACGTATTACTTTATTATTATTAATAAGGTATACCTAAAGCTTATAAGTAGTATAAGTATTTTACCTTTATACCCCTATCTAGCCTAGTCTAAAGAGCTTAGCGTTTTAGATTAGTTTTAGTCCTATTTCTACTATAGTCTACTAACTAATAAAACTAATATCTACTTAAGGGTCTAGAATAACCTAAAGCTTTATTTCTAGCTCTAAGCCTAAAGCTACGCTATATATACGCTATATACCTAGTAAGATATTAATTAATCTACGCCTTACTATCCTAGAGCTAATAATAAGGCTAGGCCTTTTCTTATTTAGTTTATATAGACTAGAATATAGTTAGAGTTACTACTATAGTACTTACTAGTATAGTATTTCTTTTTATAGTACTTAAAGTATTAAATAGTAGACTTATCTACTAACTTGTTTTATGAGTTCTTTATATCTCCTTTTATTTAGGCCTTTTTTAAGTTTTCTTTACTTACGCTATTTATATAAAGCTCTTGTAATTTTTTTATATTATATAAGTTGCGCTTAAGTATTTAGCTTAAGGTAATAAGGTCTTCTCTTATTACTAAGACCTAATAATAGTTAGTAATTACCTTTTATAGTTTAGCCTATAGTTTTAAAAAGAGGTACTAAATAATTTATTTTTCTATATACTAAGGAAGCTAGTCTTTAAAGATATCTAGATATCTAGTAAAAGATCTTATACTTTATTCTTTACGTTAAGTAGCTATAGTATACGCTATTACTACTTCTAGGCTATAGTTAATAGGGTTAGAGAGTAGGTTTAGTAAGTACTTTTTAAAATACTCTTAAGTAAAAAGTTTATCTACGTTTAGATTATACTTAATATACGTGTACTATTATTTGCGTAGGTCTCTTTTAAGGTATTATATAGCCTAAAAGACTTTATTCTTTTCTACTTTAAAGTTTTAGAGTATAAGGTTAAATACTATTTTATATAAGTAATAGTACTCTTAGTATTCCTTTAGAGATTTACCTTTATATACTATAAGCTCTTTAGGGTAAAGTATACGCTTTACGTACGTATTATTAACTAGAGAGTCTATATTATACTTTTAAGAGGTAATAATAGTAACCTTAAAGTTATTCTTAAAGGTTATAGTATAAAGAGTAGTTTGTTCTTATTCTAGACGTATAATCTTATCTTCTAAGGCGTAGAGTATACGTAGTTAGGCTAATTTATTACGTCTAGTAGTTACTTTATAAATACGTTCTTTAATTATTACTAGCGTACTTAGTATATAACTTAGCTATACGCTGCTTACGCTCTATATAAGGTCTTGTTTAACTATTAACTATATATTTTCTTCTATTATTGCAGCCTATTATAAAGAGTATATTATTATTATTCCTAGACTATTAGTAAAGAAGTATTATTATATTAAGAGGTAGCTAGAAGATAATAGTACTTACTATAAGCTATAAGAGATAGTAAAAGAATAATAGATAGTATTTAATAGTACTACTAGTATCTAAGAGAGAATAATACTTACTTTACTCTTTTTATAAGTATTAAGTATTTTATACGCTTATATAGTATACTAGCTTTACTTTAGATTATAACTATAAAATATTATAATTTTTAGTATATTAGCTTTACTCTTAACTTATACTAGAGTTTATAAGAGTCTTAAGTATTTAATAAACTCTTGTTATAGTTATTTACTCTTAATATTTCTTTATATTAACTATACTTTCTCTCTCTTTCTAAATTAGAGTCTCTTTTACTAAAATATTTAAATATTACTATTTCTTAGTATTTAGCTAAGACGTAGTATATAATTTTACTTATACTATAAGTAAGTAACTAGTAGTTACGCTAAGAGGTATTCTAAGATAGAGAGAGTAAGTAACTATTACGTCTAGGTAATATATTCGATAGAAGGCTAAACTTATAAGAGCTTTAGTACTTATACTTATTAAGTATAGACGTCTATAGAGGGATATACCTTAGGTATCTAATATACTCTTTTTTTAAGTTTATATATATTTTCTTTATTAGTTAAAGTAAGTAAGTAACTAATAATATAGAGAGTATTATTATAGAGTATCTTTATTAGTATTCTATATATGTTTTTAGAGGTGTGTTTATTATCTAACAATGCTTTTCCTAAGTTAGTATTCTACGTAATAAGATTTATTTATAGTATTTACTAAAGGTCTTTAGTAGTAGGTATACTATATAAAAGATATAAGAGATATTATTTATTATAATAGAAAGAGGCGTTGCGTTAGTATTATTAATATTAATAGGTAGCTAAGTTAGAGAAAATAGCTAGCTAAGCGCGCTCTAGATTATAAGACTTACTTTTAATATAGAAAGCTCTTATACAAGTCTATAAATAGAGGTACCTATCTTAGTAAATAGTAATTTTCGCGTATATTATACTAGGTTGTAGAACGCCTTTACAATAGTAACAAGGTATAGTATAGACTAAGTAGAAAGTTACGTAGTATAGTATAATAGGTAGCAACGTATATAGTATATAATAGAAAAAGTTTTAGTAGAGAGATATAAAAGACTATATATAAAGTCTTTATTTACTTTTCTAAGTAGATTAAAGTAGTATACTTATCTATATAGCTTAACTTACCTATAAATAAGTAAAGATTAGTTATCTAGTCCTATTCTAGCTATAGAATAGCGTATATAGAGTTTTTCTAATACTACTTAGAAGTATAAAGTATTAATAAAGCGTATTTACAAGGCTATTTTAGAATAGAGTTTAAAGATATTAGTATTAAATAAAGAGTTTATAGTATTTACCTAAAGAGTAGTTTTTACTATATTATAGTATATACGTCTAGTCTAACTAAGAAAGAGGAGGTTTATTATAATAATAGGCGCGTTATTAAAGAAGAAGTTTATAATCTATAAGATATTAATTATATACTTAAGTTATTATCTAATATAGAGTATAGTTTATAGTAGATATATTATATTTATTATATAGAATTCTAAACTATAGTAACTAGTAGTAATCTAAGTATATAAAGTTATTGCGCTATATAAAGCTTATATTATTATAAATAGTTTAAAGTAAGATAGTATTTAGTATATTTAGTTAGAGAATAAATACATTGTATAATTATACAAGAAAGTATACTTTTAGTATATTTACTATTATTAGAGTAAGGTTAGTAAGTATAGTATAGTAGATATAGTATAGCTAGTAGTATAGCTAGATAGTGTAGCTAGTTTCTACTAAAGAACTTAAATATTTTAGATTTTCCTAGGATTCCTTTTACTAAAATATTTAAATATTACTATTTCTTAGTATACTTACTAAGGTATAGTATATATTTTACTATTAATATAAGTAAGTAACTAGAGTTATACCTAAAGAGAAATTCTAGGATAAAGAGAGTAGGTAACTTAGATACTATTAAGAAATAACTAAACCTAGAAAGACTTTTATACTTATACTATTACGTATAAATATTTATTAAAAATAGATAGTACTTTCTTTTTCTTTATAAATTAGAGCAAGTAAGTAACTTATATACTAAAAAGAGATTTATAAGTAATAACTTAGGTATATATAGTAGAAAGAACTTTACGTAGAGCTTTTCTTTTATCTTTACCTATATACTATACCCTAGGTAAAGTAATTTATAATTAAGTAAAAATATACTAAAAGTAAGTAGTAACTCTTTATAGAGTATAAAGAGATATATAAGTAGTAATAACTATAGTAAGTAGTCTATAAGAGATATAAAAATATTTATACTAGTACTTTTCTATATATAGATAGTACTAAGGCTATAGATAGCTTATATAGTAGTAAGTATTTAAAGATAGTAGAGATTATATATTAAAGTATATAGTTATATTTACGTCTCTTCTCTTAGTATTATATACTAGAGTAGGCTTAGTATATTTCTTACCTAATAGTAATATTATAGTAATAGTAAGTAGAGTTAGTAAAAACTCTTAATAGTTATTCCTAGTAGTACTTATATACTATATTTTATTATTATATTTAGTTTTTTATTTATATAGTAGTTACTTTAAGTAGCGTAGTTACTCTTTTACTTACTAAACTTAGAGTAACTATAAACTTAGTTAATCTAGCTTTAACTAGTAAGGCTTATATAGAGTATTATTACTTTTAAAATAGTATTTCTTTAACTATACGTAAGATACTCTTTATCTACATCGTAGTCTATATTAGTATTTATATCTTTTCTATACGTTCTTTATAGTAGAGCTATATCTTAAGTAGTTAGTTAGTATTATTAAATAGTAATATAAGTTTATAAGTATATATATATATAAAGTAATTTTAATAAAATATATTTAGCTATAGTATATAGGTAAATTATATAAGAGAGTATATTAAGAGAGTAAAAGTATTATATATAGTATAGTTAGAAGGTATATTAGTAATAATATAGGGTATATAGCTATAAGAGAGCCTACTTAGTTATATTTTTTAGTTTCTTTCCTTGTTCTATAGCTCTACACGTACAATATATTTATAAGTATAGTAAGAGTAGTAGTATACTAAAAGACTTATAGTATTATTTATAAAGTTAGTCTTTAGTTATATTCTCTTTTATTATCTAAGCTATAGTAAAATTATACTTTTTAGGAGAAGTTAGTATAAAGTATATTAAGAGTATATATACTTTATAAGAGATATATATTTTAAAGATAAGTAAGTGAAATACTATATAGTTTTATAGTTACTAGTATAGCTACTAGTATAGCTAAGTTCTACTAAAGAACTTAAATATTTTAGATTTATATAGGATTTCTTTTTGTAATAGAGTTACTAGAGTTAACTTCCTAATAACTATTAAGAGTATTAGTAGATTAAGAGGTAATAACAAAAGCTTGTATTATAATTATTAATAACTATAAATAATAGTTAATTTATAAGTGTAATATTAAGTATTAGTGTTCTAGGTTAGAGATTAGATTAGTAATACTATCCTAATAATACGTATTACTACTAACTATATACCTATATTTCTTAGCTAGCTTTATACTTTGTATTTACTAAGATTATAAATTATAAAGTTATTATATATTTAGCTTTATACTTTATATTTACTAAGATTATAAATTATAAGGTTATTACGTATCTCTATTATAGTTAGCTTCCTAATTAAGTTTATTACCTTATAGGTTATATATACTATTATTATCTATAGTAAAGCTAATTAGCTTAAGTTAGTTTTCTCTTATTATAACTATAACACTATTCTCCCTTCTAAGTAGGTTCTTGTTTCTCTACTCTAGGTCTAAGGTTATTAGTCTAGTTTCTTTATTTATTTCTAGTTTCTTATTATTTTCTATATCTTCTTATTCTAATTATAATAAAGTCTTTCTTGTTACTCGTGTTACTTGTAATAGAGTTAAAATATTTTCTTACGCTCGTTATACTTAATTAAAGCTTACTTATCTTATATTCTTAAAGGATAGTAAGTATTATAGTAAGTGTATTCTTACTAATATTTAATACAAGTATACTTCTTTAAGTATTTTTCTTATAGAGTATAAGTATTTAATTTCTATATAGTCTCTTCTTACTAAATTATATAGAGTAAGCTATTAACTAAGCTTAAGAGATACTATTATTATAGCTTATAGAGGCTAAGTCTAAGTATAAGCTAACTCTTTATAAGCTAATAGATCTTTATTCTTATATTAAGTATCTTTATAAGATAAAGTTTTATAATAATACTAAATTAACTAAATAGTCTTATACCTTAGAGGCTAAGATAGACTTCGAGGATACTATAGAGGTTATTCTAGCTCCTATTATATTAGATATTCTTAATATCTCTTTATTTACTATTAGTAGTACTAATTTTCTTAGTTTACTATAAGGCGCTTTAGAGAGTTTTAACTTTAGAACTTCTCTAGTTTCTTAGAGTAGTTAAAGTTATCTTCTAGTTCCTATATATTTTCTTATAGTTACTCTTTCTTATCTATACCTATCTATTTTACTAAGTAATAGTTTCTACTATTATAGAACTAGTATACTAAGATTTCTTTAATATTTTATTCTTCTTATTCTCTATATATATCTACTTTGTATATTAGTAGTTCTATGTTTTATAGTACTATTTTAAGTAGTACTATATAGAAGGTTAAGTATATCTTTATTTTACTTAGTAGCTTTAATTTAAATATAACTAGTATAACTTTTTTTTTAACTTTATATAGCCTAATCTTTACGTAGTTAAGTTTTAAGCTTAGTTATTTACTTTTAATATTTTTTTATACTAGCTATACTTTTTCTTTTTTTCTAAATTAAGGTCTCTCTTTATACTTTTTATTATAGTACTTTACTATTCGATTATATAGAAATTCTATATCTTATCTTAGTTAATTGTATATTTCTTTTAGTCTATTTACAAAGTTTTCTCTTTTTAAAGTCTAAGATTTTATATTTCTTAGAGTTCTATATATATTAGGATTAAATCTATAGTTTATAAAAAAAAGTAATACTTTTATTACTATATTCTTTACGCTATTGTATACTAACTATGCTATAAGTAGTAACTATACCTAGTTATTCTAGTTATAGTTAAGGTAGTATCTTAACTACTATTCTACTATTTAGTATATTTATTCTAATTATCTATCTATTTATAGGTAATATACTATTAATATTACGTATTATATTCCTAATTATACTATTATTATTCCTTATAGTTTTAATATAAATTATACGTCTCTATCTATAATAATCTTGTCTAGAGTACTATATTAGCTAACTATAGTTATTATAACCTAATATATAGTAACTTCTATTCTACTTCTTTTTTTATATAGTCTAAAGTAGAAGTATTTTATAAGCTTATCTACTATTATTAGGATTCTATTATATTTAGTTCTTAATATTAAGTTATTTAACTAAAGTAACTTTGTAATAAAGTCTATTATAATTGTTTTTTAAAGTTACTCTAGTATATTAACTAGTTATAGTATTCTATAGAGTACGTATCTACTATATTTATTTTTATAGTATTCTATATAGTCTTATAGTACTTCTATTACTAGTTATCTTACTTTTAGAATATAATAGTCTTATAAGAGTCTATTTAGAGTTTTATTAATACTTTAGTACTTATATACTAGTATTTTATAAAATTGTTATATAAACTTTCTTTATATCTTCTTTAGGATATATATCCTTCTATAAGCTTATACAAATCCTTTTTAGATTTCTAGTTTCTTTATTTCTTTAGATACTTCTTATATTATTTTCTAAATCTATTTATTAAGCTTACTACTTATTCTTTTAAGTATTATAGCTATTTTAGGTATATTTAGGACTAAGTGTCCTTCTTTATTCTTAATTAGGACTATACCTATTATATTTACTTCTTCTTATAAGTCTAGTCTTCTACTAAGAGTATCTATAAATTAGTAATCTTTCTCTTTTATATATATAATTTCTATATTAAACGTTAATAAGAATTCCTACTATCTTATATAGTATTGTATTAAGTCTTTATTTATTATAAATCTTATAAAATTCTTATAGTCTATATAGACTTTTACTTAGTATTTTACTCTTTATAAATATACTCTCTATTATTTAAATACTTTATAGATTACTAGTATTTCTTTATTATAGATTAGGTAGTTAAGCTCTACTAGCTTTATTTTCTTAGAAAAGTATTTAACTAAATATTCTTATTTAGTCCTTAGATCTTCCCATATTAGTACTATTCTATAGACTAAGTTTAATACGTTTGTTTTTACTATTACTAGTAGATCTAGGTTATATATTCTAATAACTAGATTTTCTATAAACTTTCTTTTAATTTTTTAAATACTTTATTATATTCTTCTATTTATTTAACTAGTATATCTTTCTTTATAAGTCTAGTTATTAGTTCTATATCTTTAGACTATTTTATTATTATCTTCTTATAGAAGTTTACTAACCTATAAAATTATTATACCTCTTTTAGGTTCTTTAGTATTAGCTATTTATTAATTAACTTAGTTTTTTCTAAGTTAATTTTAATTTTTCTTAGTTCTATAATAAATCTAAAGAAGTCTATTTCTTTTGTATAGAATTTATATTTTCTTATTTTAAGAAATAGTTTATTTTCTACTAGTTTTTCTAGTACCTTATATATATATTATATATATTCTTCCTCTATTTCTAATAATATAAAGATATTATCTAGGTATATAAATATAAATATAACTAAGTACTCTCTTAGTACTATATTAATTCTTTCTTAGAAGGCTACTAGTGTATTTATTAAGCTAAAGAGTATAACTAGGTATTTAAATAGTCTATATTACGTTCTAAACACTATTTTCTATTTATTACCTTTTTTAATTCTAATCTAGTAGTAGGCGTTTTAGATATCTAGTTTTGTAAAGATTTTTACTTTTTATAGCCTATCTTGTATTTTATTAATTTATAGTAAAAGGAATTAATTTTTACTTATAATTACGTTAGTTTTTCTAAAATCTCTATAAAGTCTTTTTTTATTTATTCCTTTCTTGTCTACAAATATAAGTCTATATACTACTAAGGATTTAGATTCTTATATCTATCTTTTTTTTATTATGTTTTTAATAAACTCTTATATAATTTTAGATTCTTCTTTAGTCTTTTAGTAGACTAGGCTCTATCTTACGTTTTTTCTTTCTTCTAGGTCTATTACTAAGTCCTATAGTTAATATTCTAGAAAGTAGTGTTAAGGTTCTATAAGCTATTTCTCTTATTTTCTATATTCTTCTAGGAATTCTCCTTTATAGGTGTTTATATTAGCTTTTAATATACTTATCTTATAATAGTTAATTTTTTTTATTCTCTAATTAATATATAGGTTAGTTATCTATAACTATAATATTTCTAGAATTATATCTTATTTATTATTAATTGTTATTATATCTATAACTATATTTTTAATCTTTATCTCTTCTAGTTCTAGTATAGAGAGAACTATCTCGAACCTAATAGGTTCTTAGAATAGATTTCCTTTAATTATACTTAGTTATTAAAGATATTTCTTTATTATATAATATATTCTTTATGTTTTTATAAACTTCTTTAATATAATATTTCTTATAGCTCTACTATTAATTATACTTTCTTTTTTTAGTATATACTTCTTTTTATAATATATAGGCCTCTTATACTTTCTAGTTATTCTTACTTAGATAGTTTTATAAAATATCTATCTATCTAGGGCTATAGTTTTACTTTAAGTTTATATTCTTTATTTTTTAGATATTTATTATCCGTGTATTTATACTATAGTCTTCTTAGGATATATTTTTTAGATAGTTTAGGTCTAAGCTTTATTACTATATATCCTTCTTCTAGTATTATTTCTTATCTTTAGATATCTTCTACTAGAATTACTCTTATATAGTTATAGCTTTTTCTTTATATAAGCTATACGTAGTTATTTACTTTAGGGTTTCTATATATAGTATAATTCTTATCTAGGTATAATAACTATAATACTTTAAAGTATACTAGATATTTTAGATCTATTATTATGTTATCTCCTTACTAGTATTTATCTTCTCTAGGTATTTCTTTTATTAAGAAATAGTATACTATTAGTACTTTTAGTATATAAGCTTTATTAATCTATTGTATTTTTTTTATAAGGGATTACTATTCTCTTTGTATAGGTATTCTTCTTACTATAACTATCTATTATTCTATCTATTATTAGAATACTATAAACTTTATATTCTTTAGATTATATATTTTCTAGTCTTTATATACTTCCTCTATACTTATAACTAGTAAGTATTTTTAAACAAATTTCTATATCTAGTTTTATTCTCCTATATCTATTATTATATAGCTATTATAGCTATATATATCTAGCTAGGTATACTTTATACTTCTTATACTAACTTCTTCTTTATTACTTTATAGTTTTTTAAAAGTAACTATAGTAGTCTTCTTATTATCTATTAGTCTTTTAGTAAGAGTTAATAAGGTCTAGGGCTTTTCTCTTTCTAAATCCTCTATTAGTAAGTCTATTACGTAAGCTATTTCTTCTAGCTACGCTTTTATTCTATTTTCTTTTATTACTACTACTTTATTCTTTTATAAGAACTATCTTACTCTTTACTTACTAAAAAGGTATATATAGTAGTTATCTTTATAATAAAAGGTCTAGTAGAGTATTACGTATTGTATTTCTTTACTCCTAGCTACTTTTTCTTAGAGTTTAGCCTATACTTTTAGTACTTCCTTCTTACCTTTAGTTGTTTTTAACTAGGCTTCTTTATTTTTCTTAGGGTTTTTACTACTATAATCTTTTATAAAGTGTCCTAGTTTCTTATATTTATAATATACTATATCCTTTTTCTTTTATAATTAGTAGTCTTTCTTATAGTAGTATTTCTTACTATAGTTAAAGTATATAAAGTCTTTATTTTTTTTCTTCTTTTTATCTTTATTAGCGTTAAAGATTATAAGGTCTCTAATATCTTAGTTTCTAGGTTAGCTTCTATACTTATTCTTCTTCTATTCTTAGAGATTATTATTAATTTGTATTACTTATTACTTTAGAGCTTCTAGTATCCTAGGTTTCTCTATATAAATTATTTTGTATTAGATTTTTATATTTAATCTTTATTTAAATTATAATATTAGAGATACCTTATTCTATTCTATATTTTATAATAGTTATTTAAACTATAAAATATATTTAAAGATACTCTTATTTTATATAAGCTTTTTAAGTCTTTCTTTAGCTTATTAGGTAATATCTATATCTCTAAATACTACTCTTATTTATTTAGTAAAGTATTTATAACTTCTAAAGATAGTTCTAGTTTTATCTTTCTATATTATTAGGGCGTATATAGTATAATCTATCTAGTAAGGTTTAAACTATCTTATCGCGTCTCCTTTAAAGTGCATTCTAATATATATTACTTTTTTTTTCTTCTATATTAAAGTATAGTACTTATATATCTATCTATAGCTATACTACTACTATAAAGAGTTTTAGGTTTTCTCTTATTCTATTAAATTTCTTAAGTATAAGTATCTTTTTTATATAATCTCTAATTACTTTCTATACTATATTATCTAATTTATAACTACTTAGAGGTACTTTAGCTTCTTATTTAGTTAATCTTTTTACTATTGTGTTACCTAGACTATACGCTACTTACGCTTCGCTTCTCTTAATAACTAAATTAGTAAAGTATAATAGAGTTACTAGGGTTAACTTCCTAATAACTATTAAAGGTATTAGTAGATTAGGAGGTAATAATAAAAGCTTATATTATAATTAGTAATAACTATAAATAATAGTTAATTTGTAAGTATAATATTAAGTATTAGCGTTTTAGGTTAGAGATTAGATTACTAATACTATCCTAATAATACGTATTACTACTAATTATATACCTATATTTCTTAGCTAGCTTTATACTTTATATTTACTAAAATTGTAAATTATAATATTATTATATATTTAGCTTTATACTTTGTATTTACTAAAATTGTAAATTATAACGTTGTTACGTATTTCTATTATAGTTAGCTTCCTAATTAAGTTTATTACTTTATAGGTTATATATACTATTATTATCTATAGTAAAGCTAATTAGCTTAAGTTAGTTTTCTCTTATTATAACTATAACACTTTTACTAAAATATTTAAATATTACTATTTCTTAGTATTTAGCTAAGAAGTAGTATATAATTTTACTATTAACGTAAGTAAGTAGAAAAGACTAATAGCTAAGAAGTAAATCTAAGTAAGAGGAAGTAAATAACTAGTAGTACTAGCTAATATTATAGAGATACTACTAAACTTAGATAGGTTTAGTACTTACGCTAATTAAGTATAAGTAGTCTCTTAAAGTCTAGCGTAGCCTCTTCTCTTTAGAAGAATATTATTAGAGTAAGTAAGTAACTTATATACTCTACTAATACTCTATAGATTTATTATCTATATTTAAGAGATAGGTAGTTAGAAAGCTCTATATACTAAAAGTTAGTTCCTTTTTATTAGCTTTTATTAGCTTAAGTAGAGTATATACTTTCTTTTTTTTCTACTAGAGTAAGTAGGTAATAAATATAGTTATCTAATATACTTAATTATAGGCTTTATTATCTACTTAATAAAAGTATATTTATATTTATTATTAATATTTAAGAGATATAAAAAGTAAGAGTAAACTTATATTAGAGTATAAGCTATATAAGAGTATATTACCTATAAACTAGTATCTTTTTAGTAAAGTTAAAGTATATTTTCTCTTGTATTAAGTTATATACAACAGTATTACTTATAATATAGATCTTAATTAAACTAAGTATTACGTAGTTTATAATAAAGCTTATATAAATATAGTAAAAAGATACTCTATACTAAATATATTCTATTATAAGATAAGAAATCTTATATAAGATATAGACTATACGTTATATAATAAGAATTAGTTTCTAGATATTATTAGTAGAATAGTACTATTAGTAAGTCTATAAAAGTACTAAAAGATAGTATTTTATTTTTCTTCTTTATAAGACTTTTATTAGATTTTGTAAAAGCTCTAGAATAGTTAGAAAAAAGTAGTACTTAGATAAGGCTAGATATAGTAAATTACTAATAAAGTTAAGCTAAGTAGTTTTTTTTACTAA
Source organism: Ophiosphaerella korrae (assembly GCA_028456385.1). NCBI lineage: Eukaryota > Fungi > Ascomycota > Dothideomycetes > Pleosporales > Phaeosphaeriaceae > Ophiosphaerella > Ophiosphaerella korrae. The sequence goes on along the minus strand of JALNQF010000422.1, from coordinate 16,019 downwards.
GAACTATATAGAGTATATTAAGGATCTAATAGAAATAGTTAGAAGTAGTTTTTTATATAAGATAGAGTATAAATATAATTAATTCTATATAGATATTATATTAATAGTAGTAGAGAGTAGAGTATAATAATTATAAGAGAGAATAATCTCTTTATATATATTATCTTTATAGACTATATATAAAGTTTACTTATTAAGTATATTTAAAGTATATTCTCTTTACTTAGAGAGTATTTCTTCTTTCTTTACTAAAAGTATATACTATCTTCTTTCTTTACTTTACTATAAGTAGTATTTCTATATATAGAGATACTACTAGTTAATATAAAAGTAATTTTTTTTAATAGAAGTATAGAGAAAACTATATAAAGATATTACTCTAGTATATATAAAGTATATAAATACTCTACTTATAAAAGTATATTACTATATTAGTAAGTAGTAAGTAGTATAGTTATAGAGTAGCTAATAGTATAGTAGTATTCTACTAAAGAACTCGAATATTCTAGATTTATATAGGATTTCTTTTACTAAAATATTTAAATATTACTATTTCTTAGTAAAAATTACTAAGGTATAGTATATATTTTACTTTTAGGTAAGCTATAAAATAGTATAACTACCTAAAGAGAGTTTCTAGAATAGAGAGAGTAAGTAACTATTAAGTTAACTTATTTAGCTAATATATTATTAAGAGATAACTAAATATAGAGAGGCTTTAGTACTTATACTATTAGGTATAAATAGTTATAGAGCTAATATACTTTTTAGTTTACTATACTTACTTCTCTTACTATTAGAAAGATTTTTATAAGTAAAGAGAGTAAGTAACTTATAGTATAAAGTATCTTTATTAATATAAAGTATATTAGAAAGTAACTAGTAGTATTTATATATTTATTAGAGAGAGTTAAAAGATATATAGCTAGAGAGACGCTATATATAGTATATTAAAGGTAAGTAGTTATATACTACTTTTCTTTTAGCTTACTTTTTCTTTTCTTAAATAAAGAAGTAAGTAGTAATTATACTAGTAGAGAGCTTATAGTTATTACTTAGAGATCTATATTATTTTCTAGACTTTAGATAAATAAAGAATAGTTTATAGAGTTTATTAGTATCTAGTTCTTTAAGTTAAACTATAAGGTATTAGGATTATATACTAGTAAAGAGGATAGTATACTTAAAGTAGTAATTTTTATTAAGTTTTTACTAGCTTATAGCTAGATAGCTATATATAGTTTACTAGTACTAAGGTATAAAAGTAATTAAGTAACTTTTACTTTTCTAATAAGCTTATCTTCTATTAAGCTACTATATAAGTAGAAGTATATAAAAGACTAAGTATAAACTTTAAAAAGTTATATATTTAGAAAACTATTTATAGTATATAAAGAGAGTTACTACTCTAATAGTCTTTTTTTTAAAGACTATTCCTATATATATATTTCTATAAAGTTAATATATTCTTTTACTAATATATTATATAGTAAGGGTATATAATAAAGTAGTAAGTAAGTTATTATATAGAGAGTATTTATTAGCTAATACTACTTATTTATTATATTTTCTATCTTCTATTATACTAATAACTATAGTTTACTTAATTTCTAGTAAGAATTAAGTTTAAAGAGGACTATGCGCACCCTTAGCTATTCTTAGAAATATTAGTTACTATTATAAAAATACTACTTACTATAGTATATATAAGAAATTAGTTATACTAGAAAATAGGTTATAATACTAGAAAATAGGTTAAAATACTAGAAAATAGGTTATATAGCTAGAAAATAGGTTATGCTAAGAAATAGGTTACGCTAAGAAATAAGATACGCTACTAGGAAATAGGTTACGCTACTAGGAAATAGGTTTTGCTAAGAAATAGGTTTTACTAGGAAATAGGTTGCGCTACTAGAAAATAGGTTACTCTAGGAAATTAGTTTTAGTAATATATAAGGTATTATTTAGGACTTAGTAGATTATTTAAATTTATACTTAAGGTTAGCCTTATAATAGGTAAGACTATTACTATTATAAGAATACTACTCCTTATAAATATCTTACGTAAACTTCTTCTCTTACGTAGAGCTACTACTATTATACAATTAATAGTACTTTTATCTTATAATATACTAATAAAATAGCTACACTTAATAGATAGTTAAATAATCTATAGATAAGTTATAACGTAACTAGAAGTTAAAAACTTATAACTTTACCTAAAATATCTTTATAAGTTAATAGGATAAAGATAAGATCTAGTTACTCTTATAGTTACTTACTAGCTAATATCTAGCTATATACTTATATAATAAGTTTATATAGATATAAGAAAACTACTCTTTATATATATTTTATATAAGCTTACTTCTTTTAAGTAAAGTAGTTACTATTATAAAAATAATATACTCTATAGATATACTAGACTTAGTATATATATAAGTAACTAATTACTATATATATAGTCTTTATCTTTAATAATATTATTTTTATCTAACTTATCTTCTACTTCTTTAATTCTCTAAGTAAGAGACTAACTAAGAGTAAACTTAAGAAAGATATTAGTCTATAAAAAAGTACTCTAGATTAAAAACCTACTTATTAAATAAAGATAAGAGGCTATTACTATAATACTAATTAAACTATTTTAAGAATAGAAACTTAGCTAGTAGTATACGCTTCTTAATAAATACGTAGAATAAGAGCTTAATTTAGTTTACTATAGCTATAATATCTTAGTTATACTCTACTAGTATTTTAATCTACTATCTAACGCGTTCTTGCGTAAGCTTTTTAAACTAGGTATTTACTCCTAAACTTTTTAGTAATAAACTAAATACTCTTATAGTTCTAAAACGTTACTTAATAATATTCTACTTTTTTCCCTAATCTAATAATAATCTAAACTCTTTATATAGGTTGCTATCGTCTTTTTTATTAAGAATATAGCTATTATCTAACTTAAGTACTACGTAGAATAAGTAGTCCTTTATAATAAAACTATACTATATTCTCTTTATACTTATACTCTTATCTATCTTATAGATTTTTAGTTTAAGCTTTATAAACTCTTTATATAGTATATCTAATTTCTACTACTATTATATTTTTTTATAAAGCTTTTAATTTAACTCTTTTACATATTAACTAACTTATATTTAAAGGTTTTTTACTATAATATAGTAAGACCTATAGTATTAAGTCTATCTCTATTTCTATACTAAGATAGTATAACCTAAGTACTTATTAATTTACTTAGTTATCTTTTAGTAGCGTATACTTATATAGCTAATATATTATAAGCTAAGATAACTTATTAAAATTAATTCTTAGCCTTATAATACTAGCGTTACTACTTAGTAATAATTACTTACTAGTCTTTAAATATTTATTTTAAGCTAACTACTTTTATATTTAAGATTACCTAAGTAACTATATTTACGCCTATATATAGGAAACGCTTTATAAAGTTCTTATACTATTATTACTTATTTATAAGTATAACTAGAGCCTTTACTACTACTATATCTTATAAATTAGCTATAGTTTATATAAGAGCTAGGTTTATCTTCTTAACTAAAGCTTTATTTACTTCTTGTATAGTTTTCTCTTTTAGAGCTTACTTCTTTTTTTTACTAAGAGTATTTATAATATTAAGGTTACTTATTATTAATCTAATTAGAGAAAAAAGCTACTAGTTATACTTAATATATATAGTATAACTCTCTTATAGAGTACTTTGTTATAGTATAAAATTATTATAAATATACTAGATTTACTAGACTAGTTTTTTATAGTTTATATTTCTACTAATTTATACTAGAGCTTAGTAAAGAGTTTATATAAAAAAGCCTTATATAGAGTTAAACTTATTTAGAATAGTACTATAGATTACTAAGTTAGAATTTAATAATATATTAGTAATAGCTAGTATAGCTATAGCTTGTATATTATTATTAGAGATATTAGAGTAAAGAAATAAAATAGTTATTAGCCTATTTATAGTAAATACGCTAGTAATAAATAAGTAATAATACTAGATAGTATAATAGAAAGAGTATTAGAGTTAAGATTAATTTATTATTACTACCTAGTAAAATAATTTACTAACCTAATATAGTCTAACCTAAAGTATACTAGATTTAAACTTTCTCTTAAACTTAAAATATAGAAGCGCACCTATAAAAATTCTAAACTACTTTACTTAATACTTAAGTTTTTAGTATTATACCTATTATTATAGATATTACTAGTTATATTTTTATTAAACTTTAACTTAGCTATAAGGTAGTAATCTATAAATACTACTAGTATACCCTCTAACTAGCTAAAGTTACGTAGTACTTTACTTCTAGATATATAGACTATACTACCTAGAAAGAGTAAGAAGCTCTTTAAGATTATATTAATACTTAAATAGTTAATTTATATAAGAATATAGATAAAATCTTAATCTTAACTAAACTATATTCTCTTATTAATAGCTTAAAAATATACTTAAACTTATTAAAGTATAATCTATATAGCTATATTATAATAGGTAAAAGTAAAGTAGATAATATAAAAGTGTACCTTAGAGAGTATAGAATCTTAGTACCTTAAAATAAATAGTAGGCTAAGAGGGCTATATAGTAGAGTACTTATTAGACCTTTATTACTAGTTAATAGTTTTTTAAAAAAGCTAGTATCTTAACCTATACTATAAAATACTTTAAAGTATATAACTTAAGTATACTATATTCTATATAAGTAGTCTAGTAATACAATATAGATATTCTAATTAATCTAGTATTACTTATAGAAGGTAGCGCTTAGAATAAAACTTCTTTACTTCTTACTACTACTATTAGCTTATTAGAAGCTTAGCTTAAAGACGTAGAGACTACTATTGTAGTAAAAGAGTTATTAGTAAATATAATAGTTTTACTTACTTTTAACTACTAAACTAATCTATATTTTAAATATATATAATTTTAGGAGTATTTAGAGGTGTTAGAAAAGAGCTAGGCTTATAAATATATTATACTATCTCTCTAGTACTATAGTATCTAAAAGATACTATAAAAGGGGTAATATTAGTATATTAATATATAATAGCACGTATACTACGCTAGGCTTATATCTAAGCTATATAAGAATACCTTTAATATATGCTAGTATCTCCTCTTATCTTATATCTTAAATTTAATAATAAGTATAGTATTACTATAGTATAGATTTTTATATTTTTCTACTAAGTTCTATCTTAATATCTACTATATCCTACTACCCTATATATATTAGATTTAATAATATACCTAGTATATTACTACTAAGATAGTCTATAATATCCTTTAATATTATCCTTCGATATTATTTTACTTATATAAGCCTTAATAAAATAATACTAATACTCTATCTTATATAGTAAGATTCTATAATCCTAAATCTTTAATTTAATTTCTAATATCTCTTCTTATTATTACAATATAGCATTATAAAGTTTAATAGTAATAGTAGTACTATACTTTAATATTATCTTTTAATATTACTAGGTATAAGGATAACTATATATAGAATAATTTCTAACCTCTAATATAGACAAAATAAATTTAATAATACTATAAACTTAAAGACATTACTAAACTCTATTAAGCTCTATATATCTTTATTCTACTTGCTTTTAGTATAATATAAATAAATATAAGGTAAAATACCTAATATTAAGTAATAGTAATATAAGAAAAAATAAAATATATAAAGAAATATAGTTTATAATAAAGATAACTATATATACCTAAAGAAGATAGGAGATTAGTATATTTATAAAAAAGTGCTAAAATCCTACGCTTATATACTCTTAAATAACTACTTTTAACTCTAAGTATTATATATATAAAAGTATAGAAAGGTTTTAATATAAAATTAAACTATAATTAAGTACTAATAGTAATATCTTTACTATCTAGTTTCTATAAAGGTTACTATACTAGATCTTATATTAATAATATAGTCTTAATATTAAAGCTATCTAACTCTTTTTTTTATAGATCTTCTAGTAAAAGTAATAGTAGTAGGGCTTCTTCTTTTATATAGGCGATGTAGGTAGGTTTAATAATATTAACTAAGTCCTAGATTCTTAATTAATATAATATAACTATATTAATCTACTTAGAAAATCGCCCTATTAGTAGAAACCTCTTAATCTAAGTATTTAAAACTATTCCCTTTAGTAATAATATAAATATACCTATACTAAATTTATTATTTAACATACGCTATTACTTTACGTATACTAAGTACTAGCTAATTAATTTATAATTAGGTAAATCTTTCTAATTATCTTAGAAGGTTATATCCTAGCTATAAATAACTTAAAATAAGTTCTCTTTTACTACTATAGTAAAGCTATAACTATAACTACTAGAGTAAATAGTATACTTCTAAGTTAATATTTTAAGAAAATTATATTCTACTAAGAGTATAGCTATAATCTACTTATACTTTATATCTTATAAGCTTCTTACTACTTAACTTTATTATACTACTATAAATAATTTATAAAAGCTATTTATTTTATAAGCTATTAAGGCTATAGCTAATTTACTTTCTACTATTAACTAAGTTAAGACTAACTATGTGTCTAGCTTAGGTGTTAGAGTAGTAAAGATTAACTCTAGATCTAATTTATTAGTAAAAGTTCTTAACTTCTAGAATCTATCTATAGTAATTTGTTTTTCCTCTTAATACTAAGCTTTCTATAACTATAATATTAATTACTACTCTTATAAGTAGTTAGATAAACTAATTGCTATAGCTTTTATAATTATTATCCTAACTACCTTAAGCTCTATACTATATATCTTCTATATAGTAAAGCTCTAGTACTTTTACCTCTTACTATTAATAGTTATTTTATTTATTTCTACTTAAGCTAAATCCTAAGTATTTATAACTATATATATAAATCTTACTTCTAAGTAGTTTTTTACTCTTTTATTAAATTATTTTATTAAACTCTCTTTCTTTATACGTCTCTATTTTAAATATATATTAGTTCTATTATAGCTACTATTCCTTTACTCTTCTATATTATTATCTAAGTAGTTTCTTTCTTATATATTATTATCTCTAATATCTTCTTTAGAATTAAGAACTTCTAAACAATATATTAAATATATACGCTTAATATACTATAATAGCTTATTTTTTTATAGTTAAATAGGTTATCTAATATAAGGCTATATCTAGTATTAAAGTAATAAATACTTAGGTTAGTTTAGTTTCGCCTAGTAGTTTAGCGTAAATAGGTCTATTAGTAGTAATACAAGTAACTTTATAGAATAAGGCCTACTTTATATATATATCTAGAATAGATTTAGCTATAATAGATAATACTAATAAAGCTATAATATATTTTTAGTATATCTTATAACTAGTATTAGCTTGGAATACGTAATCTATAATTTATTATAGAGCGCAATAATATTTATTTAAGAGTACGTATACGTACTAGCCTATAGGAATTTAGCTATATTAGGGGGTTAAAATATATCTCTCCTTTCTAAGAGTATATTCTAAAATAGTAGACTATACTAGTAATATACTAAAATCTATATATATTAACTAAGTTTACTAAATTACTATATACGCCCTATACTAATACGTTATTCTACTTACTAAAGTTAAAGCTTATTTTAATAAAGAGTACTATACTATACTACTAAATATTAAGAGGAATATTACTAATAAAGTTAAAGAAGCTAATTATAAGGTAAACTTTACGTAAGATAACTTAATAAAGTAGTATTAATAATTAACTAAAAAGAGTAAATAGTAGATAAAGCTATCTAAGTAAGTACTAGGTATATATACCTAGTAGCTTACTAAGCGCTAACTAAAAGTAGAAAAGTAGTTAAATATTAGTAAGTTAGTAATATTAGTAAGTTTATAATATTAGTTAGTTTATAATAATAGTAAGTTATAAACTTACTAATATTAGTATAAAAATAAGAGATATAAGGGATAACTATCTTATACTAATAAAGAGGTTAGATTAATCTAAGAATACTATTAACTCTATCTCCTAAATAAGCCTATTAAGTAGATTATTAGCTTTACTCTTTACTATAAGTTATATTACTATTTATACTATAACTATATTAGTAGTAGTTAAGTAGCTAAGAGTAATATTATATAGTATATCTATAAAGTATATAATATTTACGTACTAAAGGGTACTAAGTAGTATTAAGAGGAATAGTATATAGAACAAGCTATAATTATCCTAAGTTAGAGATTCTTCCTATCTATACTACTACAATTTAGCTCTCTATAACTTACGCGTTACTTTAAAGTATATAATAATAGTAAGTCCTATACTAGTAGCTACTAATTAGTAACTAACTAACTATTTAATTATAGATAAAACTACTACGCTAAGTATAATACTACTCTATAATCTTTCTTTATATAATCTATCTTTATATAATCTATTACTAATTAACTTATCTATAATTAATCTATCCCTATATAATCTATCCTTATACAATCTATCTTTATATAATCTATCTCTATACTATACTTTAAATACTCTATCTATATCTACTTAGCGACTAAGGAAGTAATTATAAGAAGTAAAAATATAGGCAATAAAAGAAAAAAAGTAATATAAGCTTATTATACTACAATAGATAATAGCGCAAACAAATCTATAGATTACTAATACTAAGTTTCTAGATATTCTAAGTAAAGTAGAGTTATAGCTAAATATATTAAAATATATTACTATACTAGATAAATAAGAGGAGAAGAAACTATACTTCCTATACACTAGTATTACTAGTATAGTCTAAATATAGTAAAATATTACTATAAAGATATTAAGGTATACTCGTATTTAAGTTATATAAGAAGACTTTAAAGATATCTCTCTATTTCTACTAGAGCTATATTAATACTTAAGTACTTCTTATATAATTTTACTCTAGAAGATATTTATCTTCTTCTAGTAGATATTTAATAATTAAGTAGTACTCCTATCTTCTCTAGAAGTATAATCCTATTAGAGGGTAGTATAGAAATAAATAATATAACACCTAGACTTAGAAGGTTATACGTATACTACTATTAACGTAAAACACAACTATACACAATTAAACCTAATAGAAAGGCTATACTATAACTTCTAGATATCTCTTCTTAAATAGATAAGTTAATTAAGTAATTATAAACTTGTACTTGTTATACTTATTGCGTTCTTATTACTTCTACTAAATAGTAATAGCTTCTAAGAAGTATACTACTTTACAATAAAACTATCTACGTTAAAGAAGATAGCTAGACTAGTAGTACTTTAATAATTACAAGATAAGTTTACTATACTAGAAGAATATAGTAAGTAAATAGTAGAAGCTTTATAGAGTCTAATATAAAATAAAGCTAATTTACTAATATAAGAATAAGAAAAGGCTAAATATATCTATATTGCCTAAGAGAACTAGAATAGGGTTGTAGTAGATAACTTTAAGACTTAGGTACATTAGTATTTAATAACAGTATACTCTACTCTAATAAATTAGATTATTAATACTACGCGCTATAGTAGTCGCTTTTAATATAGAGAAAATATAGATACCTTTATATAGTAGTAAAACACGTTGTTACTCTATATAGAATAAATACTAGTCTATCTTCCTTTAATAATATAGTGTAGCAAGAATATTATACTATAGTATAACTCCTTTAGTAACTTATATTTACTAACCTAGATTAATAACTCCTTACTATTCCTTAGGACGTATTTATTAATAATCTAATATTAACAAGGCCTAGGTATACTATATTTAATCCTAAAACAAGTCTACTAAATCTATACAAGGATTTTGTGTATATATAAGTTATTAATATAATAATATCTAAAGAGTTAAAAGGTATTATAATATCTAATACCTTAGATCTCTTTTAAGTTAAGAAATACTCGTAGTAAGTACAAGACTTCTTTATATACTTACTATACCTAGTATACCTTGTAAGTAGCTAACTAGTAAGAAAGACTAAACTTCTTAGCGTTTACTATATATATTGGATTTAACAATATACCTAGCGTATTACTACTAAGATAGTCTATAATATGCTTTAATATTGTCCTTTAATATTATCTTACTTGTATAACCCTTAATAAAATAATACTAATAACTTATCTTGTATAGTAAGATATAGCGATTCTAAATCTTTAATTTAATTTCTTATATCTTTTCTTGTTGTTGCGATGCAGCGCTGTAAAGTTTAATAGTAATAGTAGTACTATACCTTGATATTATCCTTTAATATTGCTAGGTATAAGAACTATACCTTAATATTGTCCCTTAATATTGCTAGGTATAAGAACTATACCTTAAAATTGTCCTTTAATATTGTTGTACTTGTACAAGCCTTAATAAAATAATACTAATAACTTATCTTGTATAGTAAGACACTGCGATTCTAAATCTTTAATTCAATTTCTTATATCTCTTCTTGTTGTCGCAATACAGCGCTATAAAGTTTAATAGTAATAGTAGTGCTATACCTTAATATTGTCCCTCGATATTACTAGGTATAAGAACTATACCTTAATATTGTCCCTCGATATTACTAAGTATAAGAACTATACCTTAATATTATCCCTCGATATTGCTAAGTATAAGAACTATACCTTAATATTATCCTTTAATATTACTAGGTATAAGGACTATTGTATATAGAACGATTTCTAACCTCTAATATAGACAAAATAAAAATTTAACAATACTATAAACTTAAAGATATTACTATACTCTATTAAGCTATACACTTCTTTATTCTACTCGCTCTTAGTATAATATAAATAAATATAAGGTAAAATACCTAATATTAAGTAATAGTAATACAAGAAACAATAAAATATATAAAGAAATATAGTTTATAATAAAGATAACTATATATACCTAAAGAGGATAGGAGATTAGTATATTTTTAAAAAAGCGCTAATCTCTTATTCCTACGTACCCTTAAGTATTAACTTATAACTCTAGGTATTATATATATAAAGGTATAGAGAGGTTTTAATATTAAATTAAACTATAATTAAGTACTTATACTAATATCTACACTATCTAGTTCCTATATAGGTTACTATACTAGATCTCGTGTTAATAATATAGTCTTAATATTAAAGCTATCTAACTCTTCCTCCTATAGATTTTCTAGTAGAAGTAGTAGTAGTAGGGCTTCTTCTTTTATATAGGCAATGTAAGTAGGTTTAATTACGTTAACTAAGTCTTAGGTTCCTAAGTAATATAATACAACTATATTAATCTACTTAGAAAATCGCCCTATTAGTAGAAACCTCTTAATCTAAGTATTTAAAACTATTCCCTTTAGTAATAATATAAATACACCTATACTAAATTTATTCTTTAATATATACTATTGCTTTACGTATTCTAAGTACTAGCTAAACTATTTCTAATTAGGTAAATCTTTCTAATTATCTTAGAGGGTTATATCCTAGCTATAAATAACCTAGAATAAGTTCTCTTTTGCTACTATAGTAAAGCTATAACTACGACTACTAGAGTAAATAGTATACTTCTAGGTTAATATTTTAAGTAAATTATATTCTACTAAGAGTATAGCTATAATCTACTTATACTTTATATCTCCTAAGCTTCTTACTACTTAACTTTATTATACTACTATAAATAATTTATAAAAGCTATTTGTTTTATAAGCTATTAAAGCTAAACCTAATATACTCTCTACTATTAACTAAGTTAAGACTAACTAGGTATCTAGCTTAGGTATTAGAGTAGTAAAGATTAACTCTAGATCTAATTTATTAGCAAAAGCTCTTAACTTCTAGAATCTATTAGTAGTAATTTATTTTCCCTCCTAATACTAAGCTCTCTACAACTATAATATTAATTACTACTCTTGTAAGTAGTTAGATAAACTAATCGCTATAGCTTTTATAATTATTATCCTAACTACCTTAAGCTCTATACTACGCATCTTCTATATAGTAAAGCTCTAGTACTTTTACCTATTACTATTAATAGTTATTTTGTTTATTTCTACTTAAGCTAAATCCTAAGTATTTATAACTATTTATATAAATCTTACTTCTAAGTAGTCTTTTACTCTTTTATTAAATTATTTTATTAAACTCTCTTTCCTTATATATCTTTATTTTAAATACGTATTAGTTTTATTATAGCTACTATTCTCTTACTCTTCTATATTATTATCTAAGTAGTTTCTTTCTTATATATTATTATCTCTAATATCCTCTTTAGAATTAGGAACTTCTAAACAATATATTAAATATATACGCTTAATATACTGTAATAGCTTATTTTTTAGAGTTAAATAGGTTATCTAACGTAAGGCTATATTTAGTATTAAAGTAATAAATACTTAAGTTAGTTTAGTTTCGCCTAGTAGTTTAGCGTAAATAGGTCTATTAGTAGTAACACAAGTAACCTTATAAAATAAGACCTACTTTGTATATATATTTAGAATAGATTTATCTACAATAGATAATACTAACAAGGCTATAATATATTTTTAGTATATCTTATAACTAGTATTAGCTAGGAATACGCTATCTATAATTTGTTATAGAGCGTAATAATATTTATCTAGGAGTATATATACGCACTAGCCTATAGGAATTTAGCTATAGTAGGGAGTTAAAATATATCTCTTTTTTCTAAGAGTATATTCAAAAATAGTAGACTATACTAGTAATATACTAAAATATATATATATTAACTAAGTTTACTAAATTGTTATATACGCCCTATACTAATATATTATCCTACCTACTAAAGTTAAAGCTTATTTTAATAAAAAGTACTGTAATATACTACTAAATATTAGGAGGAATATTACTAATAAGGTTAAGGAAGCTAATAAAGAAGTTAAATTAATCTAAGAATACTATTAACTCTATTTCCTAAACGAGCCTATAAAGTAGATTAATAGCCTTACTCTCTACTACAAGTTATATTGCTATTTATACTATAACTATATTAGTAGTAGTTAAGTAGCTAAGAGTAATATTATATAGTATATCTATAAAGTATATAATATTTACGTACTAAAGGGTACTAAGTAGTATTAAGAGAAATAGTATATAGAATAAGCTACAATTATCTTAAGTTAGAGATTTTTCTTATCTATACTACTACAATTTAGCTCTCTATAACTTACTCGTTACTTTAAATTATATAATAATAGTAAGTCCTATACTAGTAGCTACTAATTAGTAACTAACTAACTATTTAATTGTAGATAAAACTACTATACTAAGTATAATACTACTTTACAATCTATTCTTGTATAATTTATCCTTGTATAATCTATCCTTATATAATCTATCCTTATATAATCTATCCTTATACAATCTATCTTTGTATAATCTATCTTTATACAATCTATTACTAATTATCCTATCTATAATCGATCTATCTTTATATAATCTATCTTTATATAATCTATCTCTATACAATCTATCTTTATATAATCTATCTCTATACTATACTTTAAATATCTTATCTATATCTACTTAGCGACTAAGGAAGTAATTACAAGAAGTAAAGATATAGGTAATATAAGAAAAAAAGTAATACTAGCTTATTATACTATAATAGATAATAGCGCAAATAAATCTATAGATTACTAATACTAAGTTTCTAGATATTCTAAGTAAAGTAAAGTTATAGCTAAATATATTAAAATATATTACTATACTAGATAAATAAGAAGAGAAGAAACTATACTTCCTATATACTAGTGTTACTAGTATAGTCTAAATATAGTAGAATATTACTATAAAGATATTAAGGTATACTTATATTTAGGTTATATAAGAAGACTTTAAAAATATCTCTCTATTTCTACTAGAGCTATATTAATACTTAAGTACCTCTTATATAATTTTACTCTAGAAGATATTTATCTTCTTCTAGTAGATATTTAATAATTAAGTAGTACTCCTATCTTCTCTAGAAGTATAATCTTATTAGAGAGTAGTATAAGAATAGATAATATAACACCTAGACTTAAAAGGTTATACGTATACTACTATTAACGTAAAATATAACTTTATACAATTAAACCTAATAGAAAGGCTATACTATAACTTCTAGATATCTCTTCTTAAATAGATAAGTTAATTAAGTAATCTTAAACTTGTACTTATTATACCTATTGTATTCCTATTACTTCTACTAAATAGTAATAGCTTTTAAGAAGTATACTACTTTATAATAAAACTATCTATATTAAAGAAGATAGCTAGACTAGTAGTACTTAAATAATTACAAGATAAGTTTACTATACTAGAAAAATATAAGAAGTAAATAGTAGAAGCTTTATAGAGTCTATTATAAAATAATGCTAATTTACTAATATAAGAATAAGAAGAGGCTAAATATATCTATATTACCTAAGAGAACTAAAATAGGGTAGTAGTAGATAACTTTAAGACTTAGGTATATTAGTATTTAATAATAGTATACTCTACTCTAATAAATTAGATTATTAACACTATACGCTATAGTAGTTACTTTTAATATAGAGAAAATATAGATACCTTTATATAGTAGTAGAGAGACGTTATTACTCTATATAGAATAAAGACTAGTCTATCTTCTTTTAATAATATAGTATAGTAAGAATATTATACTATAGTATAACTCCTTTAGTAACTTATATTTACTAACCTAGATTAACAACTCCCTACTATTCTTTAGGACGTATTTGTTAATAATCTAATATTAACAAGGCCTAGGTATACTATATTTAATCGTAAAATAAGTCTACTAAATCTATATAAGGATTTTATATATAAACAAGTTATTAATATAACGATATCTAAAGAGTTAAAAGGTATTATAATATCTAATACCTTAGATCCCCTTTAACTTAAGAAATACTTGTAGTAAGTATAAGACTTCCTTGTATACTTACTATACCTAGTATACCTTGTAAGTAGCTAACTAGTAAGAGAGACTAAACTTCTTAGCGTCTACTATACTAACTAAGGTAATAGCTAGATCTAAAGTATATTCTTATATAATAGCTTTATAGCTATTATACTACGATACTATAAAGGATTTAACTAAGATAAATTAACTAAAATAATTTACTAATTTCTTCTTTAAGAGGTAAGTAGCCTACTTATATAGTACTTATAGTTTATTAGGCTATTTTATTATTAACTATAGTTCTATACTATTAATCTAAAGTACTATATACGAGTATAAAGTACCTTACTCTAGCTAGACCCTAATAGCTAAGAATACCCTATAGCTAAGATCTTAGGTTAGGTTATTATAAAAGTAACAAGTCTATAGATAAGGTAAGAGATATCTATTAGTATACTTTAGTACCTTATTATTACCTTTAGTTAGTAAATAGATAGCCTAAATAGACTTTAAGAGCTCTCTAAAGAAGACGTAAATAAGATACTAAAAGAGTTAGATAATAAAGTACGTAAAATATAAGCTAGTTACTCTATATAAATAGCCTAGGAAGTCTATACTATAGACGTATTGCGTCTATCTTTATAAGAGTATAGCTAAGTAGAAGCTTATTTTAAGACCTCTTTATAGTAGTATAAGGCGTTAGGTTTTATAAAAATAGATAAAGAATATAGCTAGTATATAAATATACTTACTAAGTAAAAGTAATACTAACTAGTAGAGAATAAGTAAGCTATATTACGCCTACTCCTATAAGTTATATTTAGCTAGTCTACCTAGTTTAGAGGCGAGTAAGAAAGAGTACTAAAGGCTATCTTTAGAGGCAATATAGTTGTACTATATATTACTAGTACTAGATCTAGGAAAAGCTTTATATTTCTCTTCTTAGCCTACTACTAGGAGTATAGCTAAACTATTATTATTATACCTCTTATAGTACTTTACTAGGACCTCTTAGAGTAATATAAAGAGCTCTCTATTAATACTATAGTATAGTCTACTAAAGGCTATAGAGAAGACGTAAAGATT
>JALNQF010000421.1:0-32034 GCA_028456385.1 Ophiosphaerella korrae | reverse complement strand
CGTAGCTGGCTGGTCCATGAGGTTGATTTAGTCGCGAGAGACTAACGCGCTGAAGAGATGAGGACAAAAGTCTGCACCGAACACACCTAGTTTACGTCCATCCAAATTCATAACGCTGGCGCGCGCCGCCGCTGCGGCCTCGGCCACCTACTCGAGCCAACTACCCGGCGCGCTGAGGACCGTCTCAGCGCGTCGCACCGAACAGGCCCTTAGTGGTGGTCGAATGCGGATCGTGTGTGTCAAGCCACACGCCGTACTTTTTGCGTTTCTCCTGAGAACGCAACAAGTTTACGACACAGCCTTGCGAACAATGGCTTCAGTAAGCCCCTCATATCCTTCGCTCTCGGTTCCGCAGCACTCACGACTCCTTTCAACAACACCCAAAGTTCCAAATCAAGCCTCCCCACGCCATCGCAATGGCCGTTACCAAGAAAAGAGCTCGGCAATCGAGCCCAGTTGCTGCAAGAAAGAAGTTGGGTAGGCCCAAGGAGTACTCAGATTCATGGACGAAAAATGATCTTGCTACGACATTGTGGTATGGATCTGAAGAGTATTCTACAACTTCTCCATAAAAAGAGTGGTGGCCAGTTCTTAGCCAAGTAAGGCCCCGGTACTGGCCTGTGTTAGTTTTCTACTCACATTCTTTAGAGAGCGACGCTGCCAGCAACTGGTCAAGAAGTTACTTGCTGAGACAGGCCAGTGGTTCCAGTCTCCTAATGAAAGTACGGCGCGCGCTCGAGCCGCATTTCTCAGAGCGGCCTTACGTCGCAGAAAGAAGTCTACACTCCAGACACAAAGGCACATGCCGACTGTCGACCCACCGCAACCTGCGCATGAACAGTTCCTACTAGTGAAAGATCCTACACCCATCCGATCGGTGAACACCCACTTGTCGGGTTTTGCTAGCCCAGATATCACAAGACCGGCAACAATGGAGACGGACACAGCATTGGAATTAGATTGGGACTATACTGCCGTATGCATGGCATGTGGCGCTACTGAAAGGGATCACTCTTGCTGGCCGGTCGAAATGGTCGCTACGCCAGTCAACCCTCCAGTATCAAAAGCTCGACGCGCTACTCTTGATGTTGAAGTTCAGAACTCCATCGTGAGACCAATTGTCAAGAAGAGACTGAGCGTTCAAAGCTTTAGCTCAAGCTTCGTCTCTGATCTCATGAGTGTGCTGAATCGGCGCTTTTCGTCAAGCACATTCGATACATGCGACAGATATTTAGAATGCTTATTCACAGGGACAGAGGCAGCAGCCGAATCGCGGGAAGCTCGAGTCAAGAAAGCCTTGGATGCGCGACTACAACAGCATGCTCAGGACAATGCTGCCTTAATTCAACAATGCTGTTCCCATGGATCCGATTGCATCCATCGGTACATCCGTGACCTTGTCCAGGCTGGATCAGAACCATCGGACACCACCTCTTCAGTCTTGCTGCGATGTGGCAGCCCTTCACTATGGATTGGACGCTTTACAGGCACATTATTCGATCCACATAAAAATGATGCACTCTTTTTTGCGGCACGAGTTGGAGCTCCTCTGGAGGTCCTCATTGAGCTATTTCAACGTGTACCTGATATCAATTTCATTGGTTCTTCGGGCCAGACTTGGCTTCACTCTCTGGATCCTCGGGTTTTTGTGGCTGTTGAACATGCACATACATCCGCTGGTTCTCCCACCATCACATCAATTCACAACTGCCAGTGTGATCCTACTTACGCACATGCACATCCTCATCTATCAAAATTTGAGTGTATGATGTTCGTGCTTGACGGGACTTACAGCTTCAATTTCGATCGCCTCGACAACTACGGCAGGCACTTCCTTTTTTGCGCGTGTGCCTCACCAGCCTTCGATATACGTTGGCTTTTGCGCATGATCAGTCAACACTCCGAATGGAGAAAACGAGTCAACCGCGTTACCCAGCTACGCGATCGGGCAGGGCTATTTTTGAGCGACTATCTGTCTACTCGTCCCGATTATGCAGCCTGGAGCGTAGAGGTTCGATCAATGTTCCAACCTGACGTGGTGGAGCATCTGTCGACGCGCTTACTCCGGGACGAAAAGCAACATGGCAGAACTCCTCTTCATGCCTATATACAGGAGAACTACCACGAACCTACCACTCATCCCGCACTACCTTTCCCGAACAATGTAGTGGCCCGAGACATAAACAGGTATGATGTCGAGGGCCGTACCCCGATAATGAATATGATTGAGAATGCGTGCGAACGGAAATGCAATGAGGATGATATATGCGCCAAAGTTGAACAACTGGCTCTGGCAGGTGCCAATATCAATACCTGCTCGCGAAGTGGTATGACGGTCCTCTTATTCGCAGCTAGGAAGGCTTATCCAAAGCTTGTCGATGTCCTGATTAATTTGGGTGCACGTTTAGATCATCGCGATGACTCAGGTCAAGACGCATTGGCGCATGTCCGCAAGACGTTGCGAATCTCGCAAAGCGCCCAACGCCCTGCAGAATTTCTTGCACGAGGAATTCGGACTGCGGCAAGACTCTTGGATTTGGGTGTCGACAATGGTACTTTTCGCAGCCGTAAAAGAGCAACAGAAGCTTCACTCGATGGATTTTCTCCTGCAGAGCTGACAGCACGTTCGAAGCGGACTTTACAAAAACTCCTCGAGCATGTTAATGCAGAACCGCGTGCCAGCTCTCCTCTGTCGCTCACAGCATCTTGGCAGGGGTTGCCTCTTTCAACATGATGGCACAGTTATAGTCGGCTAAGGTTAGGTTGGGGTCGGAGTCGTGAATACTAAAAGGGAGACTTTAACGGGCATACCAATAAGGGATGCTATATTCAGGTCGGCGTAGCGCGCTGCACATCTTACAGCCTGCGTTTCAGCTGTAAAATACGCCCTTTTCGATGTTGTTTACGCTTTGTTTACCCAAGTAGTTATCTCCTTTGGTGCGCGTCGCTGGTCGTGCGGCACCTCTCCACTGCACACTGAAGTATCGAGTCTCTATACAATTTGTTAGTAAACTCAATATTTAAATATAACTGATCAAACTTACTACAACTTTACTACTTATATCGCTGATAAGCTCATGAGCGATGAGCTTATCGATAAGCTCCCTGAGGCTGCCGGAGTTGATGGAGTTGATGGCGTTGAGGCAGCTGGCGTTGATGGAGTTGATGAGATTGATCAGATGAGAAATGATCTTACTGGCTGGGCTTACTTTGCGCAGCAAATCGAAGAGGATAGGCGTGCTGAGCTAGATTTATTAGAGTATACTATACAAAATCCGCTTATATAGCTTCCGCCTAGATTCGATAAGGACTCTAGCGATTCTAACGACTCCAGCGACTCCGACGCTGACGCTCTAGCTGCCGCCCGCAAAGAAATACAGCTCCCTAGCGCCGCGCAGATCGAAAACTAACGTGCTTACTCACGAGCCGGCCCACCTAATTTGACAAGTCTCTCCTCTATCCTATCCACCATGGCGCCCACAAAACGTGCCCAATCACCTCAAAAAGAAGTAGAGTACTTCTTGCAGCCCAAGCTAAACAAATTCGTCGTACACGAAGCCAGCATCGCGCTGCAACGCTCTACAATGTCTCTCGTACAACAGTTCGGCGCTAGCTTGTAGGGTATTAGTCTATGCGCGACGCCCACCTCAGACTTCAAAAGCTATCACTATCTATAGAGTAGTCCCTTGTAGGTTAGATCTTAGACCTTAATTGATATAGCTTTCTACCTCAAATTATTAATGTGCGTTGTAGTGTAACTCACCGCCTGGCGCCCAGCCCTACCTGACGCCTGAAAATTAGTTATCGCAGCCGCACAATGATGAGGCTATTACTGCTCACACACAAGCTACTATTGCGAGATTTTTTGAAGTTTCAATATATTGAGCTTTGGATATATATTGATATAATTTAATTATGGTTTATAGCGTTGTGGGAGGTTGATATTATAGCTGCGAGTTGACCTTGGCGGTGCTAGCGCTACTTTGGACCGCGTCGGACCTGCTACAGAGCTTATGTATTCAGACCGTATACGGGATTTCTACAGCCACATATAAACCATTAAACGATCATGTTCAAGATGCCTCAGGCAATCGATTCTACGTCTGTACTGGGAGGGATGATTTTAAAGATGATGTGGAGGATGCTCGACTCAACACACGAGCATGGGCAATGCAAGAAAGAGTTTTTTCACGACGAACTATTCATTTCAGCACTAATCAGGTATACTGGGAATGCGGCGAAGGAGTTTACTGCGAAAATCTTACACGCCTAAAAAGGTTAGTGCTTAGCTATATCTAACCATTTAACGCTTTTCTAACATAGGCATATCTTTTAGCTCATTGCAAAAAAGGTACTTTATACTTGACCAAGACTTTCCGGAGCGGCGACTCCGTTAGGCAGGGGACAAACGCATTGTAGACTTCATCCACTTTTTATTTGAGGACTACTCAAATCGTGGCCTTACGGTGAAGACTGACAGACGTGTTGCAATAGATGGGTTAAAAACTAGTATTAATCGTGTCTTAGGTTACGACTGCGAATATGGTATCTTTGGGAAGTACCTTCACAGGAATCTCCTCTGGCAGGCGGCAGCAGATAAGAAACTTGAGCGGATTGCGTACGAAGAAAAAGACCATGTGCCGTCGTGGTCGTGGATGGCGTATAATGGAGGCGTTCGGTTCGTGGATAAGGACATTCTATTTGGCAAAGTTGGTTGGATCAGGAACCTCAAGATTGTTGAGCACGGACCTGCACTAGTCGCCGAAGTGGGGAAGTTGCGGGATGAAATAAAACTAGGTGTAATGGAACTGAATGGGAGACGTGTCGTCTTGGATTCCAGTGATAAGGAAATAGGATGGGTACGGTATGATGGTGAGGGCAAGAATGATAAGGGCAGGGATGATGAGACTAGGGATCTTTGTAAAGAATGGTGTGTTGTTATCGGGAAGAATGCTGAAAAGATTGTTAAGTACTACATATTGGTTGTCAAGCGACCAATACAAAAGAGGAGTATGAAAGGGTTGGAGTTGGGTTTACTTAGAGTGACTACGTAGTGCGACAAGTGGGCGATGTGCGAGTCGTGTGAACGAGAATGTCAAGACATACGGAGGACGCTCTGAGGGACCGGCTAGGCAGTTTACGCGATTTAATGTCACGTGAGAATATGGCACGTGATGTGGAAGCTGGGGAAGTTGGCCAAGACATGGCTGCCACGGCTGCCACACTAAGAAACAACCTTGTCGGAGAAGGGTATAAAATTGATAGCTTATGACTATCTCTTTTGTCTTTCGTAGTCGACTCACGATAGTAAATTGACACTGGTTTTCTAACAGTACCCATCGTTGCTCCTTCGATGTGCTTCGTCTTTGCACTAAACGAATTCAGCGGGAACAATTTAGCGATAATTACAAGTAGACAATCAAAGCATAAATGTACTTCAACTCGCCACCGCTTGCAAGGAAGGCGGCCGGTCCGCACTGACCACACTCTTGTACTTGGTCGATACAATATTTCCTGCCGTGGAAGGAAGTTGTTGATAGAAGGCATTGTCGGTTGGGCGTTGGCACGAGAGCTGGCCGGTGCCCCAAGCAGATCCTCGAGCTCATGAAATGTGTGTGATAAGCGAACCCGGCGAGGATCCCGAACCGGGCCCACTGCGGAAACTAAAATAGGCGCCGTGGCTAGCTAGGGTGAGCCAGAATCGGGCCCACAACCACGACAGCCCCATAATTATTATTCTGAATATTCAATACCTCATGCACAAATGCGAGAGGCGTTGGGCTTTGCCTTGCTATACCGTAATAGGTTATATCTCAGAAGCGACCTGGAGCGGACCCCACCGTGGGAACTATTCCGGACAACACGGTGTAGCAACCTGGAATATCATTTATATCAAAAAATCACAACGTCTCTTGCTTGTCGGAGAGGTAGAATAGGCGTCTGAAAGATTAAGTCTCAAAAGCGTCGTAATGGCATTGCTCAGCGGTCGGGTTCTCCTAGCCAATTGCGTGGCGCAGTTGCTAAGTCAGCTGACCTATTCCAAAGCGTCCCGATTTCCAAATCTCAGCGCTTCGAATACTTCTCGCCACCTCTCTCCACGGATAGGCGACACTCTAATAGCTCTTTGCTTATATCGCCTTTCAAAAATATATAACAGGCTTTTTCTAATATGCCAAATCTCCTCCGTAGACCACGTTCTAGGCAACCCGAGCAACGACACCATCGAGCCTGTGCTCCGGGCACACATCTTACCAATGAGGAACGACGTCGCATCACCACCTTTCACAAGATCAAGGGTGCAGCCAAAGAGTAATTGCTACATCCCTTCAAATTCCTCAAACAACCGTACAATTCGCAATACATGCCATATCCGGGAGACGCAGAAAGCAACAGAGCCACACGCTCAAGCTCATCACACCTGTCTCGGACTCTTCACTAGCCGCTGCATCTAATCGCGGCGTCGTCCACATGCTATCCGCATTTAATGAAGGAATACGGATGGGAATGGCCTTTTAACAGCCTCGCCTACCCCATCTCACAAGCGCGACGCCTTTAGTACCACCAATTGCGACGTCTATGCCAGACAATCAGTACAACAGTTAATCTTCACAACCAGCCGTAGCTGATTATTATTGGAGCAACCCTCAATTGAATAGCCTCTCGACGGAATGCTCCAATCCACAACAATTCAACGCATATGAAGGCGCTTTTGGGACTTCGTTACCACCGCGTCCGCCTAAGGTTCGCCCTATAGAACCGCGACTTATTAATGAAAGGTTGTAGATTGCACATCCCAAGCCTTCTCGTTGTAGAACTACGTGGTAGGCAGCAGAAGCCGCCGCCATAGACATGATATGCAGCCCAGGAGATGGATAACAACTGCTCTGGGTCGGGATAGGGATGACTTGTTTCTATGACACAGGTAAGGGTTATTGCAGCATACAGAGAGGTTCAAGCCTCACTCCAACACTGAATCGAAAGAAATCTTTTGCCTAGATCGAGAAGTTGTGTTAGTTGCCACTTCAAGCAGTGAGGTCCTAAGTCACAAATCAATCTTGTTCCCGAGATCCACACTAACTAACCTGTTACGGTATAGCAATGCCAGATTCGAAACTCATTGGTGCGGCGACACAGCTCTCAGTGGCAACCTATCGACACGAACACTTCATTGTCATTCTTTGGAAGCCCACCGCCTCTTGCATCTGTGCACGAGGTATTGAACATTTAGAATAATAATTATGGGGTTGTCGTGGTGTTTGCCAGTAATCTTGCGGGTGCCAAGACACCTCGAGCGCAACCTTCCGCCCTGACTGGGTTGGGATCGCGGGTAGTTAGATCAGACTAGTTTCCCAAAGAGGACCCACTACGGGACCTAAAATGGCGCCATCGCGAGCCAGGCAACCGGGTAATAACGTTGAAGCTAGGTACGCTGCCCGCCCTGCACTGCGCTCTGAATGCCTTATAGTTCTTGCAACAAGAGGACAGAAAACATGCAAGTTGTACCAAACAGAGTACTATAAATCTAGGGTGTCTAAGCCATCACTTGTGTGCTGAATTATGGGCTTGTTGCGAGAGTAGAGCTGTCGAGCCTCCCTCAGCTATCACTTTCCGTTTGGGAAGGCAACCTTTGCGGCTCTTCAATTTAGTCAAGACGCAAGAGGATGAACGCAAAACAGAGAAGCTACAGGAAATAAACCTTATTATAGTGGTACTGTCATATTACTACTGTGCGCAATAGGCTTTGAGGTGACGTTAGTCTCGTCAGAGTGTCCTGCCAGACATCGTCTTTTTGATTGTCTTTCCCCATCAGTACAAACCTTCAGTGTATCATCCTCGCTTTCAGTATCCGCATCCTGTATTGTATCTTGTGACGGCGTCCATAACTTCTCATTGAACGAAGATTCTTGCGACGAGGAATAGAAGCTACGCCTTCTCGCACGACCCCGGGAATACTCTTCATGTTCTTCTTCATCTCCTGGCAGCGCTACAAATGTATCGCGTTGCCGTTTTCGTGGACTCTGGCTACGAGATTTGGGTCCCGAAGAGAACAGCTGCCTGCACTGGTCCCCTGAAAAGTCCTTGATGCTTGTCTCCCCGTCACCAATGTAGATGCAGAGGCTTCGCTTCAAGCCCTGCTGTATGAAATTGATTGACTGCGCAAAGATAGTCCAGGCAAACCGGGCCAGAATGTACTGGATTGCAACACCAGCGAGCGGCTGTAAGGATACGTTGTGGTAAAGACTCGTAAGTTCGAGTGAAGACCCGGGGGCCGTTATATGGACGAGGAGGGTAGAACTCTTGGGAACCACA
Source organism: Ophiosphaerella korrae (assembly GCA_028456385.1). Taxonomy (NCBI): domain Eukaryota; kingdom Fungi; phylum Ascomycota; class Dothideomycetes; order Pleosporales; family Phaeosphaeriaceae; genus Ophiosphaerella; species Ophiosphaerella korrae. The sequence goes on along the minus strand of JALNQF010000421.1, from coordinate 23,724 downwards.
GCAAACCGTTTCTGGTCAAAGATTGTGTGAACGTCGGAGCGAAGGAGTATAGCATTCTGAGCGTCATCGACTGGTTCGGAGTCCGGACGCTGCTGGTTCGTATATCGAAACATGCCATTTTCGCTGAACCAGCGTCCTTCGCTCCGTGGGACGAGGTGCGCGTGTTCTGTACCTTCAATATGGTTTGTTATGCGGCAGGAGATGTCGCGAGCTAGTGTCGCTTCGGCTAGACTGCTTTGACGAGGTAGCGGTCTGTCAAGGGGAAACCTAGGAGGCTCGCACAACGACCAGGACTGCGGCAGGTTGTCGTGAGGAAAGCGCCAGTGGCCGAAGGACGGGACAACGGCATATTTCTCTAAGACGGCCATATCAGTATACAAGCGCAGGTATGCGGGCTGTGTCTGATTACTTACCGTCATCGGCAGCCTGAGAAACGCGAAAATAATAATTCTTTCCCCGCAGAATGCCATCCGGATCTACTTGAGCAGGCTGTCCTGCCCTTGATTCCGCCAAGAACCCCTCCCATCTGTTGTTCGCCAGAATAGCACACGCGATCCGTGCCGTCTCGTGGTGAATGCCGCCTTCAGGATGATCTAGGGCCGGGAGGGCCAGTAGGATGTTGCCGGTGTCACTATAACCCGGATGACGCAGATAAACTTTGTAGTTGAGATCAGTTGGGAGATGCTGTGCGCCATCTTTGTGTGCAGGCGCATCGTACTTCGATCGCGGTCGGAGAGACTCGCAAGACATGTATCGGATCGATGGATATGGAGCAGTCGTTGGAGGGTAGTGCATGCATGGACAGCTTGATGATAGTGGAGGACGACTGTGGTCGCTGTGCTGCGGTTTGTGAGTGGATGACGCACAGAACTAGTGGTCGCCATGCCAACACGGCTCTGCTACGAGCGGCGGACGCGGGCGAGAGCGGGGAACGCGCCGAGGCCGAAAACTTACTAGTGTTTCTTGGCGGCAGGATGTTATGGGCATGTAACGACTTGACTGTGTTGTTATCGAAACATTTTACACAGCCCTGTTTCGTTATATTAAGGGCTCGAACGGCTCAACGATTCTTGCAACAAAGCCTGTACCGGTGCGGCTCGACCGTCCTCCCTGCTAGCGGTGGCGATGCGGTTTTGCCATATCTAGGATAGCCGCTTATCGATGGTGAACTGAGGATCAACTTCTCAAATCAATTCACTACTTAGCGCCTATCAACCAAACCAATTACACAATTTTTTGCTTGCTTGTTCCTACCTCTGATACCGTGCCTAGTGCTTATTTTTACGAGCCTTCAGTATTCGGTTCTCCTATTCCAATTTCGCATATATCCATTAGCTTCTTTCCCCAATGGGCAGTCTTTCACAGTTCACGCCTTCTTACAACCTATGACCCTGTAGCTGCCTATTCCCTCATCTTCCTTAAGATAGAGCTTACGATTCAGTCCATCGCAAAACTTGTCCGCATATCGCTCCCCGCCTTCTAGTCTGCGACAGTTGTGGTTGACGGCGGTATCATCCGTATTGATACCGTAGATATGAAGACAACATCCAGTGACTCCGCTATCCCAATCGGGGAACCACAGGAGCCAACCGGGTGCTGGAGGTTGGGCAGGCCTGCTTAAGGACTGATGACGCATGTCTTGACACGTTTCCAAATCTTCCCCTGACCCTTGAAAATATATCGGGAGGTCTTGACCTTGAGGAATTGGTCCCCAGTATAACCTCCAAGGGATGACCATTGGAGCATTTACCAGCATTAAAATACCGGAGAGCTTCATGATTTGAGGTCTTTATTGATTAGCCAAGCACAAATACATTGCATGCGAGACATACCTAAGCGCTGATTACTCCAATTCTCAAGACAGTTTGTGATCCTGATACAGAGTAAGCTGTTTCAGATTGGGCTTGCTTTCTCAATTGTTGGTATGGTATCAGTCCGGTGAAGTTGATTCTTATATATACTCGTGGCTGTAGGGCTGCCGACTCTACTTCGGCCTTTGAATGCACCAAAACAATTGGCGGAAGCATGTCTTCTCGTCACCGATAGCCGCATTGGGAATCAGGTGACACTGGAGTCTTCAGACTAGTGAGTTAGGCGCTGCTTACCCTTCCTTCCCGCTAATCAATGCGCTCAGCTCTCTTTGGATGCATCATAGAGGTGGCGTGAGGTGGCATGAAGTGGAGTGTTTCGCCAAAAAAGAAGAAAAAAGAAAAGGAAAAACCAAAATCGAATTGTCAGGTGTTGTGGAAGCATGTATTCTCGTCACCAATAGCCGAATGGGGAATAGGCTGACACCGAAGTCTAATTTTCGGGAATGCCTTGACAATCATAGAAGCTCATCAGCGATAGTAGGTCGCCCGCTGACAGCCTAGTCTGGCGGATGTAGTCAAAAGACACCTGCCATGTTATGACGATCAAGTTCTTCGCCTCCCAGTCTCAACAAAGCTATCCTCCCTCACAGTCGAGGAGCCATTTTTTTTTGCGGTTGCTCCCTAGGAAAACTCCGAGGTACTGCAGTACGGAGCAACGTAACCGCCACTGCGAGATATATACTGCCGCTTGGACCATAGCAAGTGGCACATGCTTTAGCGCGGCCGCAGGCTCAGTAATCTCCTCGCTGTTCTCCTGCCATCCTAGCTTTTTTTTATAATAATACTAGCGCACGCCCCAACCACAGCCTAGCGTAGCATCTCAGCCTCGCTTAATTCATGGTCAGTGGAACTGCCGACACCAGTTGACCTGCTGCCTCCACGACCCATGCACAACCCCCACTAGTCTCTGTATAGCACTGGTATCGCGACAAATGGCGGGCTCAACAACGCCGGCGGTGGTTGCGACACCGCCCATGGATTTCCAGAACATTGGCTACAACACCTACCTCTATACACCCCCATCGTACGCGTCAGCGGAGCCTCTTATCCTTCCTTCTCGAACAGTGGTGGTAGCCAGGTGACGGAATTTGCGAGGGCGTGGAAGAAATTGGAGGGTTCGCTGCTGCCCATGCCCGCACAATTCTTGGATTCTTCACCAGGGAAGGGAGGTTGGAAGAGGAGTCATGCCGCTGTTTCCGCGTCTTTACCGCGAACCTGGATGTAGAGACTGATCAGCCCCCCCTCTTGTGTATCTGTTTTTGATGATGGCATGGACTTTTGACATGTTAACTGTAAGAGAGAATAAGATGGTGGTAATGTGTAGGCAGCTGAACGACCAGGCCATCTTCGACGTGCGGGCGCCTCGCGTCTATTTGTATAGCAGGGCGGACGAAATGGTTGGCGATGAAGAGGTCGAAGAGCATGCGTATCACTCTGAAGCCCAGGGCTGGGATGTGAAGAAGGTACGCCTCGAGAAGAGCGCGCATACGGACCACGTTCGGGAGGATAAGGGCAAGTATTGGGGCGCCGTGATGAACGCGTGGGCGGCGGGACCGCGAAGTAAATGGGGAATTCGGTATAGCTACAAGTGAGCAGCAACGGGGGTGGAGTAGACGTTTCACAGCAACCCGCGGAAGCTGAGGAAGACGATGCGACGCCCGACGGGGCAGTAGAAACCATTACCTTTAATACAATATAGTTCAGAGATTTCAAGTAAGATAGTAATGATTGCATACCCAAGAGCATAATAATAATTTTTGGGGGGGGGAGGATTTTTTTAAAAAAACGCCACGATTCTCAAAACGCCTCCACCAGACTATTATAAGTACAACTGCCCAGTATAGTCAGTTCAAATTATGAATGGTTTACCGGAACCGTTGCGTTAGGGTCCGATGGCCATATAAAGGCGTTTGCCGTAAAGGGACCATTCAGCAGGTTAACGGCCTTGGCAACCTCCGGTCCAGCCTACGACAGCCACTTATAATATGGCATCTTCAATAACTGTCTTCGGTCCAGTTTCGCATACTCATCGATCCAAGTGCGTACAGCTATCTCCGCATAAGGGTCATCAGCGACGACAATGTCAGACTGCGGGTACAACCCCCCCGTGGATTGTTTGTAATTTTGCTCCGATGCCCCCCTCGCCCTCTGGCTTTGGCTTCAGGTGTCCGGTCTTCCAATCCGCATGGAATCCCCTCCGTGGATATCCTGATGTCGCTTAATCGGGTACAGGACGAGAAGACCAGTTTCGGGTGCTTTTTCTTCAGTTCGACAGCGGCCATTAGCATGGCTCGGTCAACGCGGCTGTCCAAGATGATTTGTGGGTTTTTTATAGGGGCCCAGTCTAGGGGATGGCATGCTTTCCCTGTTTGTACGTTATGGCCTAGCCCTAGGCCGTTGTAAACAATCTCAGGGATAAAGTTGACGCCATCGGACATGATTTCTATGAGGGAGTAGATGTGGTCCATAGTTACTTTGTGAAGATGTTCGTAACTCAAATTTAGACGATCTTCCAAAGAAGCCGTAGCCGGATTCACCCCTTTGGATTTTAGCGCCAAGTCAATTATTGGATGCGAGTAGAAGACCACAGTAACGTGCGCTCGGCCGAGTTTAAGCTTATTCCAATCCCACTTTCCAACCCACTTGGGGGATTGGAGGGTGATATCGCGATCAATTTCTGCTTTAAGAGCCCGTCCATCGGGATAGTTGAGATTGTAGCACTTGAAATTGACCCTGGGTGTCTCCTCCAACCTGTTTCGGAACCGAAGGATCCCCTTGGGAAAGTCGTTGTCTCGCAGATCGATCTGAAAGGAGCACATCTCGTCCTCGGCAGGGGTGGTGGTACACCCACACACTATCAGGTCTGCCAAATCAGGCATAGTGTCCCCTGTGTGCTTGTGTGTGCTTGTATGGTCGAGTTTGTTTATATCAAGACGCCTCATTATAAGACCCGTCTCCATAATCTGGCCGTAGTTGAGTGAACTCCACTTCTGGTCCTTCGGCGTGACGCGAACGGCAGTCGCATCATGGGCTATGAACGCATTGCCTAGGCCTGAGCCAAACCATGCGTCGAGCTCGTGAAGGTAGGAACCCTGACCAAGCCCATTAGCGACAGCGCTAATAGCGGTATAGGTCGCGGAGATAGAAAGGTGGGCTGTATTTCGCGATCTGCGTTTTCCAATTGTATTCTGGAGGAAGCTGGCGATAGACATATGCAGATTCTCTTGCATAAAGGAATCTGGTCATCGTGTCTTCTATCTCTGGCTCCGGTTTCCTGAACGGTTTTCTAATTCTGGCCATGATTTCTTCGTACCCCGCCTCTGATGGCCCATGTTGAGTGTTTCGCTCAGGCTTAGTCTTTTGCTCAGGTTTCTTTCGGAACCACATAATGGAGAATCAAAGCTCAACAGTCTTACGAATGCGTCGTAAGGTTAATGAAATAAGAATGGATCAAGCCGTGGGCTGGGCAGTATCTTGACACTTTTACGAGCAAAGCGATGGGCCAAAAGCGAAAGGCTATCTTGTATATGATAAAGCTGAAAATGAAATATAGCACTTGACCTTATTTGATATCACGCGCATGAACTGCGGCTGTCCAAGGCGCAGTTATTCCAAAGTACACTACCGCGGTCAGCTCCTTTATTGAGGCGGATTCACTATTGCAACGAGCTGTCTTCCGTCTGTACAAGTGATTCGTCAAGTCCATCCTCGTTGCCGTGTATCACATGGAGAATTGACAGTGATAATTTGGCCTCAAGCGCCAGCTATTGTGAGACAACTTGTGCCTGTCAGTGGCTGCCTGCGTTGCCAATGCTTGGCGTGCCGGGGTATAAACTTGATACTGAACAGGCAAAGCTGGACTTGTCCACCAGAAACCTCCTGCAGCTGTTCATCTCTCACTTTCCTCCGCGTTAAACGTGTTGGAGACTTAGCTTACGCATATTTTACTCATATACTTGCTATATCTGTCATTACATACACCATGAGTTGAGATATCCCCTATTCATATGAGGCCATTCAGCCCCACCAGATACGACTGTGCCGGTTTTTGAAGGACGCAGACTCCTTATCCGTGACTCTCGAAATTCCCAGCCGACGGGCCATATCCCCAATACAACGCTCTCTCCTACGCTTGGGGTCTGAATACGGAAAATTCGTCCACAAGCAGGGCGGTCCAGATCGGTGAAAAACGCCTCCCCGTTCTTTATTCGTTGCAGTCATTCTCTCAGGCACTAAGATCGAGAGGCGCTTTGCTAGACGGTACATGATAGTAGATCGACTCGATATGCATTGACCAAAAATGCATTCGCGAGAGATCCAAACAGGTCGCGCGGATGAAGCAGATCTATCAGAACGCTCACCAAGTAGTTGTGTGGCTGGGAGAGCGGTCCGACGACAGCGACTGTGCTCTAGATTTTATCTTCTTTCTCGATGATTAGAATCGAGAGACTTACACTACTAAATACGCGCTCATAATCAAAGGGAAGGAAAACATGCACAAGATTCTACAGAAGGATCAGTATCGAATGAACTGGACTCCTCTTAGGAACTTTTCCCTCCGGAGATGGTAGAGTAGAGTCTGGACAACGCAGGAGTTTGTTATACCGTCGAGTGTTGCGTTCTAGTGCGGACCGCGACAAATCAGCAGAGAAGCTATCTTTGCTGCTTTGACCGTAGTAGACAGATGTAACACGACCAGCTTCAAAGATACAATCGCCTTTCACCACGCATAGAACCAGAGGAGAGTATAGCTGCTATACAAGTCTATGCAGCACAAGCCCCGGGAAAATTACACTCTTTCTCTCGTCGCTCTAGCGACTTATTTTTGCAACAACGAGGCCACGGATGATCGGGATCGGCTGTACGGTCTCGCCGGCCTGTGCACAGAAAATCATGCTCTCGACACCACTTATTCCCAGTGTCGACGAAGTCTACTTGCGCTTCACAAAATCATTCATCACGTAACACAAATCGTTGGATATCATTATCTTTGCCTCCTTATTCAACGCTGTGCCCGGTTCTTCCCTACCGTCCTGGGTCCCTGACTGGCGGTCAAGGAGACAGCCTTTGGTTATTCCTTTGATGGTGAGTCAAAGCTCAAGTGAATTTGTGGGAAACCTCCGACACCCGCGCTTAATTGAGGATGAAAACAAAAAATCAGCTCGTTACTCGGCATCTGGGTCCAGAACAGCCGTTTGCAAATTTGAGGGCTTGGCACTTCTTGCTCAAGGATGAATAATCGATGAAATCGATGGGCTAGCTGGATCTCGAAATTTCGAGTTCGTCCAAAGCTCGCGGGAACACTCGCAGTGCTCTGATGCAGCGTGCTTACCAAAGGATCATCTTATGAGTGTTTGTAGAAGCTTGGTCCTCGATCGATATTTGCAGCGGTCTATGTCCACAGAGAAAGAGAAGTACTATCACGACTTTACACAATTGTGTTGCGAGATGCGAGCTCAGGAATGAGTGGGAGATGATCATTGATTCTAAGTAACTACAAAAGAGATGGTTTATATATCTACATGAGATCACCGGATCTTTTAGTTCCTCCTGTTCCGTTCAGGTTCCGTACTCATCTGATCTTAGCTCCGGCTGTAGAGCTTCGTATTGTGCCGAAGATCGTTGATCCCTTGCAGGGATCATTGAACTCTTGCGACAATATTTCTTATTTTTCTTGTGGAACGCCTTCTAAGCAAGGGCGGAATCCGTTTTAGGAATGGGTACAGGTGCGCCAGCCACCTCGTAAGTGCCAATGACTATGTAATCGGACACTTCTATGTATTCTTGGTTGCTCTATAGGCCTTGGAAAGCCGTGTCTTTGCAAAGGCGTTCTATGATCTTGGCCTAGCCAGTAATTATCTTCCAGTAGAGGAGGTGGACACAAATCTCGTTCATGGAACGCAAAGCCGCGCGGTTCCAGGTTTTATTGTCCTCTTCAGGACCTAGGCCTAGGCAGTTATAAATTTTACAAGAAAGGAGAGCAATCAACTTTTAAAGATTAACCCTAATCCCTACCCCTTCAGTAACATTTCCCACAACCGTCCCGTTCAAATCGCCTTTCTCTTCCCAAACAGCACGCAATGACCACACACCCACACTCGCTGTCGCCGTCTCGTTAATGCCCTCAACCGCCAAAGCCATCATATTTAGTGGGCTATTCGGGAAAAAGACGCTCGACGCCCCAAGCTCGCCCTCGTTGAGGAAGATCTCGATGATGCTCCGATCAATGATTCCGGAGATGCGCCATTCCCCAAGCTCCTCACGATAAATCCCGGTCTGTGAAAACTTGTCAGTGAAGAAAGGGTTAGAAAGGCCATCCGTGTGACCACGGTCGAGCCACACATCCCCAGACGAGACATAAGTCCCGCACGAAATGGTTTCGCCTGAGACGGAAGATGAGAATGTGAAGTTGAGGATTCCGTCGAGTGAGGTGGAATCAGTGAGGCCTGTAATGTTGGCTTCGAAATACAACGCGCCGGACTGCACGTTGGAGTAGTTAACGACGATAGTGCCGTTGCCGAGGGAATCGTTGCGAGCGAGCTCAGATTCGACGACGGAGAAGATGTCCAATGGATACGAGATGAGTGCGAGACCCTGGCGGGGTAACTCCTTGAGATAGTGGCCTCGGGCTACTGACATCACGCTACGGAACCCATCACCAACTGCTTTGCCAGCGGTGGGGACAACATTAGTATACTGCCAGTTGCTCGCCCAGTTGATGCTGACTTGGTCCTTATCTGCGCTGATACCATAGAAAAATTGCCCTGCATAATTGTCCTTCGCAAAATCCGTGAGTCGAGTAGTCGTGTCCAAGGGCACGAAATGCGTGCCGTTGAAGTCTCCAATGAAGTACTCGGTTATGGAGCCTCCGAGCGGCGCGCCAGGGTTGATCGAGATGAGGAGCACCCAGTGCGTTTTGCCGTCCTCGCGGCCATCGACATGCATCTCAACCATATTGGGGCATTCATATTGCAACCCTGTTAACCCAATATGTGAAATATTACTCTCAGGCGCCCAGTCGATCAGATTCGAAGATGAGAATATGCCGATCTCGAAATCGACTGGATATGCAACAACCATGATCCAACGGCTCGTCGGCTCATACCAGATCACCTTCGGATCGCGGAACTGCGTGCTATTGCTTTGAATCACGGGGTTGTTCTCGTATTTAATGAAGGAGAAACCGTTGTCGTAAGAGTAGGCGATATCTTGCGTCTGTCGCTCGGGTGTGTTGAGCGTGTATATCGCGACGATGCCATTGTTTTGATCTGGGAAGAATCCGGATGTATTATTCGAGTCGATAACGGCCGAGCCAGAAAAGATTCCTTCTGTGGGTCCGCCTGGGAAAATGGCGATGGGTTGATTAGTCCAGCTGTAGAGGTCCCGACTCGTGGCATGACCCCAGTGTTGATTGCCCGCCACATTAGCTGTTGGGTTGTCTTAACGGTGTTAGCCATCGAGCTGGAATAGATGAAGAAGGAGGAGAAAGACGCACACTGGTAGTACAGATGATATGTGCCCTCTGCATCGAGGAACATGCCATTAGGGTCGTTCATGAACCCTTGCGGTGGGCTAAAATGTACTTGTGGGCGCAAAGGGCCAGCATAGTTACCTGGCAATGGTGTGCTAGTCGGGACGTTGGGCTGCGAATATGTGGGGGAGGCATTCTGTGCGGAGCAGAATAGTAGAAAACAGCCAGCAATCGTTAGGGAGACGGTAGAAAGCATGTTGACTAAGTTTTGTATATGGCGGACTGAAGCCTATTCGGCGGCTTTATATATGGAATCAACGATCGGCTACTCTGGCCGCGGTGACGAAAAGTTCGAAATTATCCTTAGCCAAACCCGCTCTGGATGGAAAGCGCAGGCCTGTTGCCGGCTAAAATACGTAGTCTTGCCTAGTGATCGTGCGACGAGCGGCTTTCAGATGTCTGTGTGCACCAAGCATTCCCCCACAACCATTTGACGCTAAAGATGATGAGGCTGAGCTTGGTGAGAATAGTTCGGTAGAAGTTTAATTTACGCACCCACACCATGTGGTTAGATCCAACCCAACATAACAGCGGTACTAGAGGGTTGTAGTGACGGCCTGTTTCCTGCGGTCCCGTAGAAGTCAGTTTGAAGGACTCACATGCCGAATACACCGATACTTCGCTAATTTCACGTTGCGTTGAGGGCGTCCATGAGATGCAATTGCGTCAATCACCCGGCATTGGCAAATGAAATTCGCCCGGGAATCCTCCCAGGCCAAGTGACTTAGTGGCCGACATGTGCAAGTATTACTACAGTACTAGGACTAAAGTTTAGCACGCCAAGCTTAACTCACTGTCTGTGCCAGGCTGCATGTCATCTAACCATGGGTTAGCCGGGGATGCCATGGAAATAGCGCTAGGCTAAGGATGTAATAGCTACGTCAAGCTAGGGTTAGCGCGTGTGCAGCTCTAAGCGAGCTTAACTTAGTATTAACACAAGATTTTTAGAATACTTTAACAATACGTCTACAATACGTTCTACTAATATCTAATATAATACTAGGAATTTATTATATAGTAAAATAAGAGCCTAAACTTATATATTATAAGATTATAAGCTTAGAAATAAATAGAAGATAATTACTAATTCTAAGTAGAGTAGTAAATAGGTTAGAGTTAGGTTACTTTGTAATTTTATCTTGTAATAGCTATAACTCTATTAATCTTAAGCTATACAAGATAAAAGGTAGCTTAAATTAAACTACTAAAGTACTTAAAACTATTTCTAATATAAAGTTTTCGTATAACTCTTATAGTTCTAGAGTTATTAGCTATAAAAGGCTAAAATATTACTAAGAAGTAACCTAACTTTAACCTAAAATATTTTTAGAAAATATTTTTAGAACTAGAAAAGCTATAAGAAATCTTTCTATATAAAAGTTATTAAAGTAACTTCTAGCTTTCTTATAAGCTATAAACTACCTAATTTAGACTAGTATTTATAGAGTTAATTAGGGTTAAAAAAAATAGAGAGCTAATACTATTTACTACTCTAATTCTAAGTAACTATAAAAAAGATAATTTATATATCTATATAAGATTACTAAATCTTTTAGTTCTTTCTATTCTATTTAGGTTTTATACTTATCTAATCTTAGCTTTAGTTATAGAGCTATATATTATATATAAAAAGGATTTAGTAAAAGTTAAATAGAATAGAATATTAAGTATATTTAATAAAGTAAAATAAATACTTAAAAGATTTATAAGCTAATAAAAGTATTTAAATATCTAAAAAGTATATATAATTTTAAGTAGTTTTAAAAGTAATTTTAGAAGTACTTAAAAAGCCTAAAAAGAAGTTTAAAGAAAAAAGCTTAAAGAAAAGTTTTAAAGTAAAAAGAAAAGTACTTATAATAATAGCTTTCTTATTTCTTATACTATATCTTAAAGTATAACGTGTTTTATAAGCAAGTTAGTAACCTAAGTAAGTTAGTAATACCTAACTAGTATACTACCTACGTAGTATAACTATATAATACGTAATATACTTAGTAAAAATTATAATAAGCTAATTTATTCTTTAGATATATTACTATCTTTAGTATTATCTATTTCTATATTATAGGTATAAGAGTTATATTCTTTTTTACTATAACGTCTATAGTATATTATACTATATACTTTATATATACGCCTTTTACTAGTATTATACTTTCTATTCTCTTTCTTAGTAATTAAGTCCTATATTTCTCTTACTATTAAAGTCTCCTCTATCTAAATATACTTTTATTTTCTTAACTAACGCTTTATAAGCTTATTAATTACACTTTATATATATACTTATTCTTCTTATAATAATACTATATTATATATAATCTACTATACACCTTTACTTAGCTAATTAATCTTTTTATCTAATAAGCTTATAGAGAACTTATAATAGTTTTATATCTTCTATTAAATAAGCGTAGACTACGCCTTAATCTTATATATATTACGTAGTATCTACGCCTCCTATACGTTCTACTTTAGTAGTAATAGTACTAAAGTCTATAACCTTATATTAAGCTTTAATAGAATAGCTTTTAGGTTATATAAGACTAGCCTAGTACTTCTAAAACCTACTTTAATATTCTTTACTATTAAAGACTATTTAAAAGCTAGCTTAAATACTTAGAAGAAGGTTTCTTTACTAATAAAATATATATAGTTATATACTAAAGTAGAGATCTAGTTACTATACTTACGCTTTAATAGCGTAAAGTAACTAATATTAAAAGGTTATAGTAGGTATAATAAATACAAAAGTATATAGTAAAAGATAATTTTTTTTCTCTTTATAAAGATCTTAAAATTTAAGTAAGTTATAGCTCTTATAGCTATTAAGTATAAGTAGCTAGTATACGCCTATAGTACTTAACTTTATATACTTATTAAAGTACTCTAACTAAGTAAAAGTAAGCTAGTTATTTATCTAGCTATTAGAGCTTACTTTGAGAATCTAATTACGTAGTAAGTCTTTAAACTAGGTATTAATAAGTATACTACTTATAAAGATAATAAAGAGTAAGAGTAAGTAACTTATAGCTAATATACTTTAGATAATAGTAACTTACTTATAGTTACCTAGCTAGATAATCTTCTTTCTCCTAGCTACTTCTAAACTAGTAATAACTATTTATACTATAATCTTACTTATAATAACGCTAGCCTTATTAAAATTATAGATATTATTATCTATAATCTTATACTTCTATTTTATCTCTTATATTAAGTTAAGCTAGTATAAGATAGCTATAAAATCTTTATAGGTAGCTTACTAATAGTTATATAGATAGATTTAGCGCTTCTAAAGCTTAAGAGTATACTTAATAAAGTTATTAACCTAATTTTTACTAATAGAGTTACTTTACTACGCTCTAAAGAGTCTATCTACTATTTCTTATATAATATACCTTAAGGGCGTAAGACTTTATATAGACTACTTAAGAACTCTTTAGACTATAGCCTTCTCTTCTAGTTTTATTAGGAGCTTTTTATTTACTTTATAGTTATATTATATATACTTCTTAGCGCGTTAGTTAATAAGTATACTTTTAGGTATATTATATTACGTTATAGCTTAGTTAATACTTTATACGCATTACGTATTAATATTAAGAATAGTAAGCTATAAATTAGCTTTAGTATATATCTTTTAAGATTATTATAGTAAAGATATTACGTAATTATTATACGTAGGTAGTACGCTATTTAGGCGTTACTAACTTACTTAGGTTACTAACTTACTTATAAAATACGTTAGAGCTTTATACTTTTAAGTATATATAGTATTTAATTTTATTTAGTTATTTAGCTTAAATAAAACTCTATTAGCTATTTATAACTTAGCTTATCTAAGTATAAAGTTAAGCTCTATACTACTAAATATAACTATAAAGGTATAGTATAGTACTAAATACGTATAGTAAGCCTAAACCTAGCTTATAGCTAATTAAGAGTTATTTAAAAGTGCTAATAATATTAAGTTTTTAGTACTTAAGTTTAAGATTTATTATAGTTATTTTATTAATTAATTTAAGTTTAACTTTAATAAGTTTAGAAGTATTCTTTAAAAGCTATCTTACTATAATTAGTTTATATTATAAAGTTTTTACCTATTAAGTTAGTTTTTAAAAACTAGTATTAGATATAAAAGTTATAAATTAATATAAGTTAAAGTAAAAAAAAAGTTTATTAATCTCTATTTATTTACCTTTAGCTCTACGCTCTATTTATAGATTTATACTATAGTAGTCTTAGCTAAGTTTTTTAAGATAGTAGTAAGCTAAATCTTTAATACTTTTTCTATTAAAGTACTAGTTTCTTTATTATATTTATAATAGGGCCTTAAGTTAATAACTACCTAAAGCTTTAAAGAGAGAGTTAAGTAGATTAGAAGTTAATAACTAAAGTATATATTATATTTATATAATACACTTGGAAATATTAAATAATTCCTAATAGGTAATATTAAAGTATTATTACTCTTAGTTAGAGAATAGATTACTAATACTATTCTAGTAATATATATCCTTACTAACTATATACTTATACTACTCTATTAATCTATTTATTATATTTAATCTTAGTAGCTATAGATTATAGATTACTAATCTATTAATCTATTATATCTTTAAGTCTATATACTTTATAGATTTATAGATAATACTTATATATCTTAGTTATATATTATTTCTTAATTAAAGTTATTACTCTACTTATCTAATACTTTATTAGTACTAAAGTTAAGACTAATTAGTTCTATCTTAATTTCTCTTATTACTACTATAATACTATTCCTCTCTTTAAGTAGGTTCTTATTTTCTTATCCTAGAGCTAAAGTTATTAATCCTATTTCTTTATTAATATAAAGTTCTTTATCTTCTTTTATACTTACTCCTTTAACTTATTATTATCTTACCCTAGCTAATTATATATTATATAAAGGTATTATAATATTTCTTTACTTTTATTATAAATCTTTAAACTTTATAATTACTTATCTTTCTTTAAAGTATAGTAAAGCTTATAAAGTATATATTTATACTAATATTTATATTTCTTATAATATTTCTAGAATTTTTATAGTAGAGTATAGGTTAAGAATACTTATATATATATTTATACTTACTTATTATAAAGAGAGCTATTAACTATATTAAAGAAAAACTATTATTATAGATTATTATAAAGTAGACTTTATATAAGATAACTTAATAAAGTAGTTTTAATAATTAACTAAAAAGAGTAAATAGTAAATAAAGCTATCTAAGTAAGTACTAAGTATATATACGTAGTAGCTTACTAAGCGCTAACTAAAAGTAGAAAAGTAGTTAAATATTAGTAAGTTTATAATAGTAGAAAGTTGTAAATATATTAATATTAGCGTAAAAGTAAAAGATCTAAGAAATAACTCTTTTATATATTTCCTTCCTTTTAAAGAGAAAATTCCTAGAGCTTAAAGAGAGCTCTAATTAGCTAATAATACTTATTAAGTAGTAGTAGTAGTTAGAGTTAAAGAAGTTAACTATAAAGGAGTTGTATTAAGTTAAAGCTAGTATTTAGTAAGTATAGTACTAAGGTTTTTACTAATTTTAGTATAAAATTAAGACTTATACTACTTTTATATATAAAATATATTAACTATAAACTCTTTTTTACTACTTCTACTTTATACTAATAAAATTAAACCTAAAAGTATTTATATATAGTATAAGAGAAAGTAAAGTTAATACTACTAAGTAACTTAATAGTACTAGATCTTTATATAAGTACTTACTATAGATATAAGCTTTATAATAAGTAGGTTTATTAATATAGAGAACCTAGTAAGCTTAATATTTATAAGTATTAAAGAGTAAGAAGTATAAAGTAGCTTTAGCTAGAAATTTAGTAGCTAGTTATAAATTCTATAATAGTAAACTAGACTTATATATAACTAGTTATAAGAGAGCGTAGTAGTTATAGCTATAGTAGTAATAGTAAGCCTTAACTTAAAAAGAGTTTTACACTTACTAGCTAAAGTAAACTACTTTTACTATTTTTTTATACTATAATTTAGCTTTTAGCTAGTAGTAAAGTTTTTTAATTACGCTTTATATAAGCCTTTTTATACCTACTAATAGGCTAGAGTACTTTAATAGGTTACGTTTTTATTAGAGTTTTATTTTAGAGTATATAGTTAATAGTTTAAACTTTTCTAAGTAGTTCTAGTAAAAGTTAAAAGTAGTAATTACGCCTTAGAGAAGGCTTTTTTATACCTATTAATAATCTAAAGTACTTTAATAAGTTAAGTCTTTATTAGAGCTTTATTTTAGAAGTATATATAGAGTTAGTAGTTTAGGCTTCTTTAAGTAGTTCTAGTAAAAGTTAAAAGTAGCTTTATATTTTATAAATTCTTTTACTAGCTTCTATATAAGTTTATTATAGCTAGTCTAGTAGACTAAGTAGTACTATCTTATATATTTTCTATACTCTTTAAAGTATACGTCTAAAATAGCTTTTACTAAGTATTTTTTATATATACTACTAGTTTCTTTATTAGTAATAATAATAAAGATTAGCTATAGTAAGTCTTAATCTAGTAAAACTTTTAATCTTTAGAGTATAAGAGTTTTAGAAAGAAGACTAAAAATATACCTTTACTTTATATTTCTTAGAGTAGTACTAGCTTATATACTTTACTATTATAGATAACTCTCTTAATAGAGTATAGGTCTACTTATTAGTAGTTTAATTTTAGGATTAAGTAAGTAGTTTTCTAATTAGCTATACTAATATAGGCTTAGTTACTAACTTTATATACTAGTCTACTTTAGTAAAAAGTATTAGCTTAAGCTACTTACTTTTATTATACCTAGAGTATTTTTTCTTTAAAGTAAGCTATAAGGTATAAAAGAGTTATCTCTTATATCTCTTATTTTTATACTAATATTAGTAAGTTTATAACTTACTTGTAATAGGGTTACCTATTATTAACTACAAGTAACTATTAGAGTATTAGTAGATTAGGAGTTAATAACAAAAACTCGTGTTATAATTAGTAATAACTATAAACAATAGTTAATTTATATGTACAATGTCGAGTATTAGCGTTCTAGGTTAGAGATTAGATTACTAATACTATCCTAATAATACGCATCTTTTATTAACTATATACTAATACTTCTTAGTAACTTTATAGCTTTGTAAGTGCTAAGCCTTATAAAGTTATAAAGTCTATAGCTTTGTAGCTTTATAGGCGCTAAGCTTTATAAAGTTACAAAGTTATTATATATCCTAGTTGTAGTTAACTTCCTAATTAAGGTTATTACCCTACTCGTTCTATACTTTGTTAGTATTTAAGTTAAGACTAATTAGTTCTATTTTAATTTCTCTTGTTACGTCTATAACACTATTCTCTCCTCTAAGTAGGTCCTAGTTTATCTATCCTAGGACTAGAGTTATTAATCCTATTTCTTTATTAATATTAAGTTCTTTATTATTCTCTATACCTTATTATTCTTAGCGTAATAAAGTGCTTCTTATAGACTAGGTTACTTAAAATAGTATTAAAATATTTCCTTGTTCTCGTTATAATAGTCTAGAGTTAACTTATCTTATATCCTTAAAGAATAGTAAGGCTTATAGTAAGTATATCTATACTAACGTTTAGTACTAGTATACTCTTTCTAGTATTTCTCTTATAGAGTGTAAGTATTTAATTATAATTATATCTCTAGGTTCTAAGTTATATAGGGCGAGCTATTAATAGAGCTTAAGTAAAACTATTATTATAGCTAGTAGATATAGAACGCGCTTAGCGTAATCTAATCTCTAAGACTACGTATAAGATAGTAAAACTTTAAGCTTATACTAATCGCCTTTATAAGCTAATAGCTTATAACAACGCTAGGTTATCTAAGTAGTCTTGTACCCTAGGGGCTAAGATAGACCTTAAGGATACTATAGAGGTTACTCTAGCTCCTATTATATTAAACGTTCCTATCTCCTCTCTATCTAGTAGTAGTATCGTAGGTCTTCTTAGTTTACTACAAGGCGTTCTAGAAGGTTTTAATTTTAGAACCCCTCTAGTTTCTTAGAGTAGTTAAGGTTATCTTCTAGTTCCTATATTTCTTCCTATAGTTACCCTTTCTCGTTAGTACCTATCTATTCTACTAAGTAATAGTTTTTTCTATTATAGAATTAGTATACTAAGATCTTCTTAACTTTTTATTCTTCTTACTCTCTATATATATCTACTTTATATACTAGTAGTTCTATATTTTATAGTACTTTTTCTAGTAGTACTACGTAAAATATTAGGTATATCCTTATTTTACTAGGTAATTTTAGCTTAAATATAACTAGCGTAACTTCTTTCTCTACTTTATATAGTCTTATCTTAACATAATCTAGTTTTAATCTTAATTATTTACTTTTAATATTCTTTTATAGTAACTATACTTTTTCTTCTTCTTTAAATTAGGGTCTTTTTGTATATTTTTAGTTGTAGTATTTTACTATCTAATTGTGTAGGAATTCTATATCCTATCTTAATTAATTATATATTTCCTTAAGTTTATTTGCAAAGTTTTCTCTTAAAAACTAAGATTTTTTAAATTTTAGTATTTAGTATATATTAAGACTAAATCTATAATTCGTAAAGAAGAGGAATAGTCTTATTACTACGTTTTTTACGCTATTATATACTAACTATACTATAGGTAGTAACTATACCTAGTTATTCTAGTTATAGTTAAGGTAATATCTTAAGTACTATTCTATAGTTTAGTTTATATATTCTAACTATCTATCTATCTATAGATAGTATACTATTAATATTTAATATTTTATTCCTAATAATACTATTATTGTTCTCTATAGTTTTAATATAAATCTTATATTTCTATCTATAATAATTTTATCTAGGATACTATACTTGTTAAGAAGTAGCTAGAAGATAATAGTACTTACTATAGGCTACAAGAGATAGTAAAGAGATAATAGATAGTATTTAATAGTACTACTAGTATTTAAGAGAGAATAATACTTACTTTACTCTCTTTATAAGTATTAAGCCTTTTATACGCTTATATAGCGTACTAGCTCTACTTTAGATTATAACTATATAATATTATAATCTTTAGTATATTAGCTTTACTTTTAACTTATACTAGAGTTTATAAAAGTCTTAAGTATTTAATAAACCTTTATTATAAAGCTTCTCTCTCTAGCTAGTATCTTTACTAGCTTCTTAAAGTATAACCTTAATAAAAACCCTAAACTTTTAAGAAAGTAGAGAATAGAGTATTTACGTACCTTACCCGCTATACCTATATATTAGGCATATTATTATTATTATACTTATATATAATATTTTATTTATATTTTAATAATAAGTAAAAGATTATTACTTATATAATTACGTTTACTCTTAGTAGACCCTATATAAAAAATATTTTTCTTTTATAATTATTTTACTTATCTTCTTATTAACTATAGTATATACTTAACGTACACGTAGTATATATTTAGTAATTATTACTATAGTTTACTATCCTTACCTAAAGTTTATTAAGAAAAGTAATATCTATTAAGCCTAGCCTTTTAAGTAGAGCGTAGATACTAAGCGCGCTAACTATAATACTTTATATACTACTTTCCTACGCTACGCTTAAAGTATTATTAACTAGAAGGAAGTATATAATATGCTAGAAGAACGTTACTACTAGTATTATTCCTCTAGTAATTATAGTAGCTATACCTTAGTAACTATAATATATACTCTTTATATACACTTTAACTAATATAAATAAGTACTTTCTATACTTAATAGGCGCGTTAATTATCTTTATAAGCTTTATAATATATATAATACTACTATATCTAATACTAGCGCTCCTAAGAATAACTTAGAGGTACGCTATACTAGCGTTAAGCTTACTTATACCTAGCATACTTTTAACTTAAAGCTATTAAACTATAGGTACTTTACTACTTATAGTAGTGCTCCTTTAAGAGTGCGTACTTAAATACTTATAACTACGCCTTAATTTTTAGGGCTTATTTTAACTAAGTAGCGTAGCCTTATAGCTTAGTAGAAGGGTTTAGTTAAAGTATTAATAGAGATTTTAGGTTATCTTTACTCTATTATATATTTATCTATACTACGCCTATATAACATATACTAACTACTTTTTAGGCTTACTATAGTAACTCTTCTATACAATAAGCTAATAATAATAATAATAATAATAAAGATAGTAATAAAGAAAAAAAAGAAAAAGAAAAAAAAGAAAGAGAAGAAGAGGTAGTAGAGGAAGAAGAAGTAGAAGAAGAAGAATAAAAAGAAGAAGAAGAGAAAGAAAATAAAGTAGAAGGTTAAGACGTTCTACTTTTAAAAAGTAAGTAGGATATAAGTAGAGAGTAGTTTAAGCTTATCTAATAAGTAGAAAAGAAATAGTTTATAGTATAATTATTTATTTTTTATATATATAGATACTTAGCTATAGATCTAAAAGTTAGATTACGCTATTTACTCTATAAGTACGTTTTAAGTATATAAATTATATTTTCTATATCTATTTTACTTATAAAGCGCTTTAAGCTAAATTAAAATCTTTAAAGAGTTTATCTATATCTTTAAAATCTATAGTAAGAGTCTATATATCCTAGGATTTATTATATCTTTTCTATCTAAAGAGATACTCTAGTTATCTTTTCTTTTTACGTTTCTTTAGGATTCTTTTAACCTCTTATACTTTTTCTCTTTCTTTTATTACCTTAGGTAGCTAAGTATTATCTTCTATACCTAATTAAGATTTTTATCTCTTAAAGAGAGAAATATAAAATACGTTATAAATAAAATAGTAAGGTAGTAGTAGTAAGTAGTATACCTACGTTCTTACTACGTCTTATACTTAAAATAGTCTAATAAATTTATCTAATAGCTTCTTATATAGTTAGTAAGTAAAGCTTAAGTTCTTTATACTTAGTAAGACTAGCTCTCTTTTTCTAAAGACTTCTAGTTTATATTTATTATTATAGTACTATACTTAATATACTTATACTTTCTATAGAAACTCTATAAGTATTACTTATATACTATATATACGCTTTACTCTTTAAATAGTATCTAGTACTTCTCTTTTTAGCTTACTATTTTTAAGTAAGTATATAAAGATTAGGTATTTACTTAGTATAGTATAAAAAGGCGATATTTTTATTCTTTTATAAATTAAGTTATTATATATAAATTATACTATTTTTAGTAAAGTAACCTAATTATCTTAATTCTCTATTATAAAGATTCTTAAATACTATTCTAAAGTCTAATTTTATTATTTAGTTTACTTATTAGTCTATAGGTAGAAAGCTATACTTAGCTTACGCGTTACTTATAGTTAGTAGTATATTTCTACCTAAAATTTTAAAGTAAGGATTAACTCTTAGTCTAATATAATACTTTTCTATATCTTATAGTTTAAAATAATATTATTAAAGTATACTTCTATAAACTATTATACGTCTTACTTTTTAAGTACTAGGATATAGATAGCTATTATTGATAAGTAGTTTACTATTACTAGTATTATATTATATATATACCCTAAGCTATTTTTTAAAAGTAGGAGGCCTATAATAAAGTCTAGAGAGACTTCTTTAAAGATATTACTTAAGATTAGTAAAGAAGATAATTCTCTATATTACTTATACTTTAGTACTTTATTTTATTAGTATATTACGTAAGTCTTTATATATTCTTAATTATCTTACTCTATTAATAGCTAGTAATAGTATCTTATAATTAGCTTAAGTATTTTATATATACTAAAGTAGCTAGCTATATATAAGTTATAATACTAGAGTAGAATTTCTTACCTAATAGTAAGTTCTTCTAGAATATATACTCTACTTTTATATCTTAAAACTTCTTTATTATCTAAGTACTATACTTATACTTTACTACTATATTAAGTACTTTTAACTTTTATTAAACTCTTTACTTATACCTATATAAAAGTATCTTTTTACTATAGTTTATATAAAGTTATTAAAAAAGCTTTAGATTTTACTAATATAGGTTTTGTTACGATAGTAACAAGAGAAACATAGATAGAACTAATTAGCCCTACGACTAAAGGATTAAGTTCTTACGAACACGAAGAATACGAACTTAATTAGGAAACTACACATAATTAGGACACCTAAAGTAATCTATAATCTATAGACTCTTAGCGTTAATAGATTATAGATTAAGGTAATCTGTAATCTATTGTTCTTAGCAGTAATAGATTAATAGATTAAGACAAGTATATAGTTAGTAGCGATGCGCATTATTAAGATAGTATTAGTAATTTAATTATTAACTACGAGTAATAATACAAAGATAGTTACAAAATATCTTCTATTGTTTATAGCCTATTATAGATTATAATATAAGCTTTTGTTATTACTTTACAATTTACTAATACCTATCTAGGCTATTAGGAAGTTAACCCTAGTAAGCTAGTAATACCTTGCTAATTTAGTTATTGCGAGAAGTAAAGCGTAAGTAGCGCATAGTCTAGCTAACACGATAGTAGAAAGTTTAATAAGTAAAGCCCCTAAGAGTAGTTATAAGTTAGATAGTACTATATAGGAAACAATTAAGGACTATATAAATAAACTAATTAATAATAAAGAAGATATAAAGATAGTAATCGAAGCACTAGAAACGTAGAATAAGGAACTACAAGACTACTTAAAATAGAACAAAGTACAAATTAAAGCTATTATTAAAGGCTAGAACTAGATAGAGCTAATTACCTAACGACTAGAAATAAGTGCAACAAAGAAACTACCTAAGATACCTATTCTTAAAAAGTTTAATAGAATAAAGGAAAAATTAAGACTCTTTATAGCGTTAGTACAACTCTAGATAGACGTATAAGTACTATACTTTGACATAGAAGAAAAGAAGGTAATATATATTAGACTACACCTTAAAGAAGACGCAATAAGATAGTACGAGCCTTACTAGATAGACTATACAACGTATTCTCTAATAACCTAAAAAGACAAAACTAGAGCTATTTTTAGAAGCTATAAATACTTTACTAAACAAATAAGAGTAGTATTTAAAGATATAGATATTACCTAATAAGCTAAAGAGAAACTTAAAAGGCTTATACAAAACAAGAGTGTTCTAGAATATATATTACAATTTAAATAACTAAGCTAAAACATAGAATAGAATAAATTAGCCCTTATATTACAATTTAAATAAGGACTAAACGTAAAAATTTAATACAAAATAATATATATAGAGAAACCTAGGACACTAGAAGCTCTAAAACAATAGGTAATCTAAATTAACAACGACCTTTAAGAATAGAAAAAGAACAAGTATAGTAGCTAAACTAGAAACTAGGACACTAGAGACCCTATAATCCTTAACGTAAATAAGGATAGAAGGAGAAAGAAGAATAAAGACTTTACGTATTTTAACTATAGTAAGAAAGGCTACTACGTAAAAGACTACTAATTAAAGAAGAAAAAGGATATAGTATATTATAAATATAGGAAACTAAGATACTATATAAAAGACTACAAAAGTAAGGACTATAAAAAAGATAAGGAAACTTAGTTAAAGACAATAGAGAAAAAGAAAGAAATACTATAAGTATAGGCTAAACCTTAAGAAAAAGTAGCTAGGAGTAAAGAAATACAATATATAATACTCTATTAGACCTTTTATTATAAAGATAACTACTATATATATTTTTCTAGTAAATAGAGAGTAAGATAGTTCCTACAAAAGTATAGAGTAGTAGTAATAAAAGAAAAGATAAAAGTATAGCTAGAAGAAATAGCGTATATAATAGACCTACTAATAGAAGACTTAAAAAGGGAAGAGCTCTAAACCCTATTAATCTAGGCCAAAGGACTAGTACTAGATAAAGAGACTACTACAGCTTCCTCTAAAAGACTACAAGAAAGTAAAAGATAGAAAAGTATAAGAGGTATAGAATACGCCTAGCTAGATATATATAGCTATAATAGCTATACAATAATAGATATAGAGGAACAAAATAAAGAATAGAAATTTGTTTAGAAATACTTACTAGTTATAAGTATAGAGGAAGCGTACAAAGATTAGAAAGAACGTAATCCTAAAGAAATAAAGTTTATACTATTTTAAGAATAAATAAAGTAATATATAGTTATAGTAAGAAGAATACTTATATAAAGAGAATAGTAGTTCCTTATAAGAAAAACGCGATAGATTAACAAAGCCTATATACTACAAGTACTAATAGTATACTACGTCCTAACAAATACAAGACCTAGAATAGATAGTTACTAGGAAGGAGA
>JALNQF010000420.1:0-32300 GCA_028456385.1 Ophiosphaerella korrae | reverse complement strand
GGGGGGGGGGGGGGTGGGGGGGGGGGGGGGGGGGGGGGGGGGGGGGGGGGGGGGGGGGGGGGGGGGGGGGGGGGTGCTCTTTTTGGATTATGAAGGCTCTCAGTAGTTGGTACTGGGGTAGATTCGCGAGATGGTGTTGGTGAGGGGAAACCGCCAGGACACATATTGACTATCTGAGTGTAGATACCTCCAAGGTTTGTGTGAGGCACCCGTTGATAATAGAATAAGTAACTAAATTATTGTACCCACTGAGCATCAGCACACCCCTACTTATGCTCAGAAATTTAACAAAGCTTCTAGGCGGCAGTAATATATGCTCGAACCCAGCCTCAATTTCATATTTCTTGGCGACAATGAGGGTGCACAGCTAACTTCACTCTTCTATCTCGCTTCAAGTCTTACCTCAATGGAAGATCAAGCATGATTTCTCATACCATGAAATATTAATTATCTACATTGCCTACCGATAAAACGGTTGAGTCAAAGGCATCACTGCTGATTGGAACTTTCACGGGAGGGCTGGAAACACCTGAGTAGTGCCTAGTAACAAGACTATAGCGAACTATCAGTGCGCCGCGTGTGCATGGGTGCTGTTCTAAGTTTGTTGGGGCGAAGTACAACCTGCGACGTTTATCGCATTAGACTTACGGTTATGGTGCATTCATCTGCGACACACAATAGTTCGTACTACGCGAATGACTCCGACAAATAACTGGAACACATGCGCTTCGGTAGATGAAAGTTTTGCTGTTTTTTTTTTTCGTATCTGATTTGATGGCATCCACAATGCTACCTGAGTGTCATCATAACCAACATTACTAGCGAAGTGTACTTTCGCTAACCCATATTCAGTAGCTTGGTAGAATTAGAAGGATTTACTGAGCGCCATTCTTTACCCCCTTGATTCTACATCAAAATCCCATCCATGCCCTCCCTCATCGCGACACAGGCCTCACCGCTTGATGCTTTTAGGGCGAACAACAATATAGTGACCCCCTTGGTCGGAAAAACCTGTACGATGTGTCGGGCTCACCTGGACACATGAAATGCACCTCGTACCATCCATCGTTCGCGCTATACGGCACTGAAATATTAGAAGGCCAAACGACCGTGGCACAATTCTCTTTCGCTACTGTGTCTTCTAACCCGAACAAGTTGCTCAAAAAGCTCGATACGAATTTCCAAAGATAGTTTGATGTGCTATAGAATAAACCGCCTACGACGGCTGGCAAAGCCGTCCACTAGTACCTGCCTGGAATTGTGGTATCGGCCTTAAATCCCGTAGCCAATCATCACTGAGAACGGTGAAGCAGCACGTATTTCGTGCATCTATACATGCTCAAACATCGGTGAGTTATGTTACGTATTCGCCCACATGTCATCCAAAGTATTACGGTGTGATGCGGTTCCACACAAAGTCAAATAGCTTTTCGGCTCTGATGCAATGTATTTATAAGGGGAAACAACTTTATCCTATTAGATTTACACCTTCAAATCTATGATTGGCCTCTTAACCGAGCAATAATTAGGTTGTTGAACTACAGACTCTTGGGCAGGAAATTGGGCAAACGTTAGATTAGAGAGTTTTTTGTTTCCTCAACAATTAGCAATCTTTTCCTTTGAAGTGATTGCATGATGGTGACAATTTCAATCGCTGTTCGATGATCGTGTCTCATGAGGATGATGTCGTGGAACCTGTTATGATCCCTGCACTTAGAGAAGCCAAAAGGCCTAGATTTATGCAATGAGCGCTCTTGTACTAGGCATAGAAGCGGGATATCGAGAGAGCGTGGAAAGAGTGGCTTCTGATTGCCTAGAGTACGTTGGATGAGAACTCATTGCCAGAAGCAAGGTAGCTGAGTTATGCTGCCTGAGGGCTGCAAATGTTGAGGAATGATGGCTTGGAGAACCCAATAATATCGACTAACTATACACCTGTCCCATGAGGTGGGTGAGTGTCACATAATGGGAAAAGTTTCTGGCCATTCAGACAAGGACACAATCTAACACGCATGCAAATGCACGCCTGGGCATGAATGTTAGCCTTTGTAATGGACGTTAGAATCATGTGAGTGCTTTGAATGAACGCAGTGTGGCGATAATAGTGCAGCGCTCCTTTTGAAGATAAATGAGGTGCAGAGGCATTGATGACGACTTGATCGTGCTGTCTTTGATGAGCACTGGCGGATTTTAAACAGTTAGCGTCGGAGCTGGGATTGCCACTAAGCTATGTTCACCGACTCTCCTAGCAATTCTATCTCACATGCTTTACGCCAATGCCTAGCAAGCCCTTACTTTATATTGGGCTCGAATGACCATTTATAACGAGCCGAGTTGAGAACGGTCGGGGCTTGGACGGAAAGAAGTGTTACCAAATAGGCGTCACCATCAACTGCATCACTATGGCTTTTCTACAAACACCGATGACTTTCGAATTCGGGACTTCGCCTTATGATATGGCGCCCATATTAAAATGCCATACGATTTGGGTACGCAATTATATACCTGACTCTGAAAATGATTCGCTGACAGTATTAGGACGTCGACACAGCACGCTTCACTCCATGCTTTCTCCCAGCCATTACAGCAACCCCAGCTGTAATAGCAGTATTGATTCTAGGGTCATATTCTCTAAAAGCCTTTTGGAACTACCGACCACGATGGATGAAGCCATTTGTGCAAGAGATGGAGGAGAAAACTGGCGATTTAGGGCCAGCGCCCCGGCGGCAACCAATAACTGCAACTTTGAGCCTGCTGGTTATAGCGGGGGCTGGTCTTGCTTTGCAAACTATGGGGGTTTTCTTCCCAAAACATCAAATAGTTGAGGTATATCCTTCAATAGCATGGGTACGTATGGTTTCTGACTATCGATTGAGGTTCGAGGCTGACAAGGGACCCAGGGTATCGCCGCTGCTATAATTGTATTCAAGCGACCAAGAACTGCCTCTGTATCATTGCTGACACTTTTTGCGACACTTATGACAGCACAATTAGTCGTGTTGTCGTCAGGCGTACAAACCATTATGGATATGGGCATCAGAAATATCCCATTCTATCTCACACCCATTGTAGCTTTAGCGGGTATTATCACCATCCTCAACATGCCTATGAGAGATCCGATGCTACTAAGCGATGACATAAGCCCGGTATATGCAGCCCCAACAGTGAAGCTACGAACGCCTGAGGATAACCTGACGCCCTGGCAATACATGGGCGTAACTTGGATGGCGCCATTGATAGAGCTCGGATACAAGAGACAATTGGAGGACGAAGATGTCTGGGACCTACCTTGGGAGTTCAAACATGCACGCCTGCATCACACTTTCAGGCAACTTTCAGGTTCGGTGACCTACAGGGTGTTTGTGGCCAACGGTATGGATCTGATACGCACTACAAGTATCGGTATCGTAAGACTAGCATCAAGTGAGTTACGCGGCTTAATACGTAGTTTTATTGGTAACTGATTGATCTTGACAGCTCTTCTAACACCTGTCTTACTCCAGCGTCTTCTAATCTCAATGAGGCCCGAGACGAAGTCGCGCGCCAGTGCGACCATCACATACGCAATTCTTATTGTAGCCCTACGTTTGATTTCAGCTCAGCTAGCTGTATTCAACATGTGGTATCAAAGGCGCGCGTACGAACGAGGAAGAGGCGAAATGATTACAATGCTTTATGAGAAGACTTTGAGCCGCAAGATTTTGGGGGCCAAGCAGGAACCCAAGCATGATGAACTGTCTAATGGTCACGATGCCGATGAAAATGAACAATTTTTACGTGGAGAGAACTCTTTATCTAACGGATCAAGCAAAGTTGCATCGGGCGGCTGGTTCATGCGCCTCTTCACATATATGCGATCGCTCCTGTCAAGGAAGCCCAAAAAAGAGGCCCAAAAAGAGAGAGCTGCAGCATCGATGGGAAAGATCTTGAATTTAATGCGTAACGATGTGTATGAGGTAGCACAACGTTTGTGGGACTTCTCTGAAATCGTGACTCAGCCTGCTGGAGCCATATTCGCAACACTACTCATCTGGCGCATGCTTGGCTGGGCATGCCTGGCTGGAGTTTCTGCCTTGGTCGCATCACAACTGGTGAATATTGTCGTTGCTCGTTTCCAAGTCTATTACGAGAAAAAGCGCCGCGTTGCAACCGACGAGAAATTGCAAAGAACTACCCAGTTTATTGAATCAATTCGACACCTTCGCTGGTATGGATGGCAAGAATCATGGATAAAGGATATTTTGGAGTCAAGACAAAAAGAGCTCCATTTTCGCATCATTCAGATCATTTTCTCGACTTCGCTTGCTTTTATCCTACGAGTTGGATCTGGACTATTCCCAGCGGTCGCCTTTTATGCGTACACAACATGGGAAGGAAAACCGTTACGCGTGGATCTCATCTTTCCTGCTATTGACTTGTTCAACCTACTTGAGGCGTATCTCCGCGCCCTGCCGCAATTGGTCACAACATTGCTCAATGCGTATGTCGCCATGAACCGGATTGAAGAGTTCATGGCTGAGCCAGATAAGGAACAAGCAGACGTCGCCCCAGAAATATCTGCGGATCTGAGTCTCCACAACGTATCATTTGCGTGGCCAGGGGTGGAGCAGAATGTCCTCGAAGGCATCACTCTATCATTCCCTCCTGGGCTGACTGTGATATATGGCGAAGTTGCTGCGGGTAAGACAGCCTTGTTGCAGGCACTATTGGGCGAGTTGGACAAACGAGGAGGGAGTTTTGTACAACCAGACCAAGTCATCGGCTACTGTGCTCAAACACCATGGCTACAAAGTATGAACATTCGCGAGAACATTCTCTTTTCTCAACCATATGAAGAAGTACGATATAAGCAGGTTCTGGAAGCTTGCGCTCTGCTGCCGGACATGGCTGAGTTTAAGCACGGTGACCTGTCAAATATCGGAGAGAACGGCATCGGCTTATCTGGAGGACAAAAGGCTCGAGTCGCACTTGCTCGTGCCGTGTATAGCAGCGCTAAAGTGCTTCTCCTCGATGACCCTTTGTCGGCACTTGATCACCAGACGGCAGAGTACATTGTAAACAAGTTACTTGCTGGATCATTACTTACCGACAGGACGACGATTCTGGTTACTCATCGGACTGATCTTTGTCGCCGCCTTGCTAAACAATGGGTTGAAGTCCGCCATGGACGCGTTGAAATACATGAGCCTATAGCAGACGAATCTACTAGACTAACACTTGAGCGAATTCATACTAATGAATCTTTGACTGACGAAGATGCCCAGAAGCGCAAAGAGGAAGCGGCCGCAGCAATTCCCGATAAGTTTATTGAAGACGAACAGCGCGCCAAAGGTGGCGTAAGGCTCTCTATCTACTGGAGGTACATTAAGGCGGGTACACTACGCTGGTGGTCGATTGTGATTGTCATAATGGCTTTGTTCCGTATAGTGGACGTCGGACAGGGCTGGTTTATCAAGGCTTGGGGCGAATCTTACGATAAGGAGCACACAAAAGGAATCTTCGACTTCTTACCTCCAGCCGCGGAGAATGTTATCCCTTGGCTCCAGACATTCTTTCTTTTCGTCATAACCGCGGCCATTCTATTTTGGTGGACTTACCTGATCATGTTTGGTGTGGGGTATCAAGCTGCGAAAACGATATTCCAGGCAGCCGTGGAACGCGTTGCACACGCAACATTCAGATACTACGATATTACACCTGTCGGTCGTCTGATGAATCGACTGACGAGCGATATGAATACTGTGGATGGAGACTTGAGCAGCGCCTTCACAGTGTTTGTGTGGCAGCTCATTGGCTGGGTCACCGCTGTTGTGATCATCCTATCCTCGACGCCAGCATTCCTAGTATTTGGGGTAGTTCTTTGCTGCGGATTTGTTTACTACTTCCTTCGTTTCTTACCTACATCGCAAAGTTTGCGTCGGCTAGAAGTAAGTTACAGTACGTCATCTTACCTGCGACTTTGACTAACATTGATCAGATGGTATCGTTATCGCCCCTCATGTCGAATTTTGGGGCACTTGTTGAAGGTCTTACTACAGTGCGCGCTTTCAATGCACAACCACGTTTTCAAGAGCGGGTCATTGAAGTGGTGGACAATTTCCAGAAAAACGACCACTTCTACTGGTCTCTGCAGTCCTGGCTGGGACTTCGA
This sequence comes from Ophiosphaerella korrae, assembly GCA_028456385.1. Classification (NCBI taxonomy): domain Eukaryota; kingdom Fungi; phylum Ascomycota; class Dothideomycetes; order Pleosporales; family Phaeosphaeriaceae; genus Ophiosphaerella; species Ophiosphaerella korrae. The sequence goes on along the minus strand of JALNQF010000420.1, from coordinate 26,149 downwards.
TTCGGCATCTTGTCAGCGAGCGCTACTTTAGTCATGACAGTGATGGCGATCTACGTACGCCTTAGCTCTGGTCTAACGGCTTTCTTATTGGTTACTGCCAGCAAGTTTGTGATTCATACAGAATTTATGTGCCGAATCTACGGAAAGCTTGAGATGGACTTTACCAGTGTGGAGCGAGTTATCGAGCTTCTGGACATTGAAAAGGAAGCGACTGGGGTTGTAGACCCTCCTGCCCATTGGCCCACATACTCTGGAGATATCGAGTTCGAAGATGCGACGATTCGCTACGCACCAAATCTAGCACCAGCTCTACGTAATGTCACGCTTAAGATACCAGCTGGAAGCAATACAGCGGTGATTGGGCGCACAGGATCGGGCAAGTCGACTCTTGCGTTGTCTTTATTGGCTACTGTTGGCGTGGAAAGCGGATCGATCCGCATCGACGGTATTGACATTTCTACAGTGAACAAGCAGGCACTGCGAAGTCGTGTTACCTTCCTCGCCCAGGAGCCAGTGCTATTTCCTGGTAGTATGCGAAAAAATTTAGATCCGCTGGGCGAGTATTCGGATGCAGCATGCGAATCTGTGCTCTCCAAGATTGCAGGAAATCACAATTGGACGCTGAGTACCAACGTTGAGGGCGGTGGCAAGGGGCTCTCGCAGGGTCAACGCCAACTGGTAGGACTGGCGCGGGCAATGCTAAGAAGGAGTGCAGTGCTGATCATGGACGAGGCGACAGCGAGCGTGGATTTTGAGACTGCACAGCGCATTCAGAGTGTGTTAAGGGAGGAGATGAAGCAGAGCACAGTGATTACGATTGCGCATCGACTAGAGGCTGTGAAGAATGCAGACTACTGTGTAGTGCTAGGCAAGGGCAAGGTGTTGAAGGCGGGCAAAGCGGCAGAGATGTTGAAGGAGGGGAGTGAGTTTAGTGCTATGTTGGCGTAGAAGAGTGGTGGTGTGTAGGTAGATGGCGGTGATGAGGCTGACGCGGCTGCGCCACTTATCATGGACGCATTGGTCGCTCTCGAGACGCAAGCCCGCCGCATCATCCGAAGTTACTTTTCAGCTCATGCTGGCAGGCCCCTTGAACTCTGCATAACATCTTTTTTTTCCTTCGCCATGTCGTGTTGATCAGTACATAGCAAGACACCCGGCACGACACAACTAATCACTTTGGTGATCACTCACTGGTCACACCCATGGCCTCGGCAGCGTCACCCGCGGCAGCCAACGGGCACGCGACGGGCGAGCATGAGCTGGAAGACATGGCCGACAAGAAGGCTGGGCTGGCGGTGGAGGAGGATGTGATGCAGCTGGCACGGCTGGGCGAGATTGGCGCCATCCAGAAGCTGTTTGACAGCGGGAAGTGCGATGCGACCTTCAAGGACGAGCAGGGCATTACGCCGCTCCACGTATGTTGATATATATATATATACGTATACATAGATTTATCATATACTGACATACCCAGTGGGCTGCCATCAACAACCACTACGCCCTCTGCCACTTCCTCATCCAGGCCGGCGCCCCCATCAACGCAAAGGGCGGAGACGCCGTCGCAACCCCCGTGCTGTGGGCGGCCAAGCGCTGCAACTATTACATTGTCAACCTCCTGCTCGACCACGGCGCCGACCCCCTCCTCACCGATGACCAGGGCTTCAACCTGCTCCATTCCGCTACCCTCGACGGCAATGTCTACCAGCTCGTCCTGCTCCTGCACCAAGACATACCTGTCGACATAGCCGACCCGCAGTCGCATACCCCTCTCATGTGGGCCGCCTACAAGGGCTATTCGTCCTGCGTCGACCTGTTTCTGCGCTGGGGCGCCAATGTCTATGCCACCGACGACCAGGGCTTTACTGCCCTGCACTGGGCCCTTGTCAAAGGCTCCCAGGAGTCGATCCAGAAGTTGCTCGAGTATGGCGCCGACCGCTTCGCCAAGAACAACGACGGCAAGACGCCCGCAGTCACCGCAGAGGAAATGAACACCTCCACCCAATGGCATCGAGCCTTGTCCCAGGCCGGATTCGACAAGCATGGTCAGCCCAAGCAATTTCCCCTTCCCAAAGTCACCGACACCAGGGCCTTCATCTCGCGCTTCATCTTCTTCTGGCCTTTCGCCATCATCTTTATTGCCCTGCTTCTTATCAGCCACTACCCTGCGTTTGTCGGCATCCCCGCGGCTTTGATCACCGCATACACCATGCAATTAGCTGCCCAGAAGCTCCTGGTCTGGGCGCCCTCCAATATGAGAAGCATGCATCATACTGTCAGTGCCCTCATGCCTGTCTCCTTAACCCACGCTGACACATCTACAGCCCTTCTTAGCGGGCATCTTTGCCGCTACTTTATTCTGGGTCGGTCTTCGCTGGGTCACTACAGTCTTACCGTCAACCATTCGAACTGACTTTTTCCTCAACCTCCTTTTCGCTTCTTCTTATGGTCTCACAGCGTATTTTTACTTCTTCACTATGACATCCGATCCAGGCTTCGTGCCCAAGTCGGCAAGCAGGAGTGCCTCCAAGGCGGTAATAGATGAGCTCATGGAATTGCGCCAGTTCGATGACCGCCACTTTTGTGTAAATTGCATGGTCCGAAAACCGCTTAGAAGTAAGCATTGTAAGCGGTGTGAACGATGTGTCGCCAAGAGTGATCAGTAAGTGCTGAATGACAGGACATAAATAACATGCTAACTCTATTAGCCACTGTCCCTGGGTCAACAATTGCGTCGCAAACAACAACCATCGACATTTCGTTTTTTATGTCCTCTTCCTGGAGCTTGGCGTGCTTGCATGGGTAAGATTGGCGCTGGCTTGTGAGTTTCTCTATTCGCATTTACATGGCAAAAAGCTGACAATATCAGACCTTGAGAACCGCAACAGTCCCAAGAAGGTTGAATGTGCCATAATCTCGGATGACCTTTGCAAAATACTCAACAAAGACCCTTATACTATTGTCCTTTCCATCTGGGCAGCCTTCCAATTGACATGGGTCACCATGTTACTCTGTGTCCAATTGCTCCAAGTCGCTCGCAACCTCACCACATACGAGAGCATGCGTGGCCATTTACACAGCAACACAACAGCGGACGCGCTTAATTCCTTTGTTACTACTGGTGACACTTCGCAAGACATTGCAGGCAGCAACTCGGCCACCAATGGATTCGGCTCGGGTCAAGATACAAGCGATGCTCCGCGCATACGTCAGCCCAAACCCTCTATCATGGATCAATGGAAGCGTCTACTTGGACTCGACACTTTTGTTGCCACGGCACTCCAAGGGTCACAGGCAGGACAACGGCAACAAAGGGGCAACCCGTGGAGCCGAGGCATCGTCACAAACTGCAAGGATTTCTTCTGTGATGGCAGCCCAATGTTCGGAAAGAAGGAGGGCGGATATGCCAGGTTAGCGGGTGAGCGAGTGGATTATACGAGACTGTATGAGGTGCCAAAGATGAAGTATGCGAGAGGAGGGGATGGAGATGGAGCCAGATATGAAAGTGTGGCTGCGGAGGAAGAGACGGCATGAAATGAGTGACAGCATTAATGAAGAAGAATGACCTATTTCAACTGCCTATTATGCAATCACACACAGAAGGGAACTCCAAACTGCGGAAGTCTTTCTGGCTCCGCTCTCGGTTAACTGCGAAAGTGGCTTTTTCAGCACGGCCCACCATCACCGATGCACAAGCTCCTCAAAACACACCTGATTTCTCCACATTCTGTATAGCTAATGGTTTCAAACTCAGAAGCCAGATGCTTTGGCGTCATATCTATCATATATCTTATGTAGGCGTGCTAGGTAGCAATCTATTGTACGATTTATCTTCCCTAGACCCAGCTTCTTCTATACTTCGTAGAATCCCTTCACCCCTTAGGATTCTGTCTTGCATTTCTTAGAGTAGAAGAGACGTTTAAGCAGCAACGCCTACGTCTCTATAATAGAGAAACCAGGGCTCTTTCTAGCTAACAGAATATAAGAGAATCTATATTAGTCTATCTTGAAGTAGTCTTTGAACAGTAGGCAGAGTTACGGTCCATCCAGAGTATATACTCTCTACCCTTCTCAAGAATATAGCTCTGCAGAGCTAGAAGAATAACTTGAGTAAACTTCCGGGTATTCATCTTGCTATTCTTGTTCCGTAAGTTGATATTTTAGACCAACTACATAGTATATCCCGTCGCACTAGAGGACGAAGTACTCGTCTCTTAACGCTGGACAAAGTTTAAGCCATATACAGATATATTCACAATACTTATATCTCTAACTATTTATATAGAGTTTTTTGACTAGCGCGCGATGCGTCTTTATCCTAATCTTACGCGTAACATGGCGTTGAATTGTTATTGAGTGAATTAGTTATTCTCTTGACCTCTAGCGTAGTTGTATTAACGTACGATTCTAGCTCGTTCAGCTACATCTTACTATAGATCACTCTTTTCATTAAATAGAGCCTAACATATATAAAACGCAATAGCGTTAGCGTCACTAGCTAAAAACTAACGTAGACCTGTACGTCTATCTATCTCATCTGAGTTCTAGAGACGTCGGCATCTTCCACTCCTTAGAACACGACCCTAAGTCGTTGTTGCTATCCCACATATTTCTCGAATAGCTTTAACGTTACAAAGAAGCTTTTATACTTGATAGAAATACTATATAGTAAGAGCTGCGCTCCGTTGTAGCGTCTTAGGTTGTAAAAGCTAATTATATAGGATAAGCTCGCGCGGCGGCTTAGTAAATTGAAATCTTGGTCTTGACATTTGCTAGTCAGCCAGTGTTGACCAGAAGACTCAGTTATCAAGTTTTACTATAGGAAAAGAGCTAACCGATCATAAGTAGCGTGAGAGCACTAATGGCTAGCTTAGGGTATCTCAGGCACGACTATTTCCGGAAGCCGAGGCGACAGCGAAAACTCCCTCGTGGCCGCTAAAGACGTTGGTCGTTCCCACATGTCTGACACTTTGCCCCACTGTGTATTGCGCGTGATATGCTAGCCGTTCCTAACTCATGTCAAGCGTAGTATACATGTTTTTGCAGTACATGCCCATGCTCATGTGTTCTTGAGTCTTGCAGTCGCGCGTACCTTGAACATGACATCATCCGAAGCCCTCCGAGGATTGCGGACCCTTTCGCGACATGCTAGCCCGAGGCAGGTGGTGATACAACAGAGAGGTCTAAGATCAATATGCGTGGATTGCAAAAGAAGCCTAAGAACCGAGAAGAGCGAACGATTGCAGACGGCACGCGCACGAACAGTGCTTCAGCTGACTCCAGTTGCGCACAGAGGGTACGCGCAGGTAGCAAAAGAGTGTATGTATAGTACAGGCAAAATACACCAAAAAAAAATAAAAAATAAAGATCTGACCAGCCCAGTCTCAACTGCCGATTCGACAAGAGTCCACGGTCCCATGGACGAGTACGATGCGCGAGTCGAGTCTGGACGACTGAGGGATGATGAACACCAGAGAGGCCTCATCAAGAATCTCGACGATCTGCATAATATGCTTGCATCATGGACGCAGCCGACTGTCACTCAGCCCACCATCGAGTCCCTCCAACCGCCTAAAAAATCCTTCTTCTCAATCTTCTCGTCCTCGTCCTCGTCCTCGTCCTCGTCCTCGTCCTCACCAACTTCGTCTCCCCTCCCACCAATCGCTGAGAACCTGCCAAAGGGCATATATATGTATGGCGATGTAGGCTCTGGCAAAACCATGATGATGGATTTATTCTTCGATACACTCCCCCCAAATATCACGCGCAAGACGCGCATCCACTTCCATGCCTTCATGCAAAGCGTGCACAAAGACCTACACAAGATGAAAATGCAGCATGGCAATGATATAGACGCCATTCCCTTTGTCGCAGCCGGCATAGCAGAGCGATCCTCGGTCCTCTGTTTTGACGAGTTCCAATGCACCGACGTTGCAGACGCTATGATATTGCGCCGCCTCATCGAATCTCTCATGGCACACGGCACAGTGATAGTCACAACCTCGAATCGACATCCAAACGATCTCTACAAGAACGGTATACAACGAGAGTCTTTCATACCGTGTATCAATCTCCTCAAACAGCGCCTGACAGTGCTAAACCTCGACTCTGACACCGACTACCGCAAAATCCCACGCCCACCATCCGGCGTCTATCACCATCCTCTTGATGTATCCGCACAGACACACGCAGATCGCTGGTTCCGCTTCCTCGGCGATTTCGAAAACGACCCGCCGCACCGTGCTACGCATCGAGTCTGGGGCAGGGAGATTGAAGTCCCAAGAGCCAGTGGGAAATGCGCATGGTTCACATTCGACGACATCATAGGTCGAGCAACGGGCGCAGCCGATTACCTGGAATTGACCCGAAACTACGAAGCCTTTATTGTAACACAAATTCCTGGTATGAATCACAAGAGCAGAGATCTAGCCAGGAGGTTTATCACCTTTATTGATGCCATTTATGAGTCGAGGGTGAGTTTTGGTTGGAAAGAATGTCCAAGACAAGGACCAAAGTTTGCTAATGATGTGTATGTATAGGCCAAACTTGTCATGACAACCGCAGTCCCTTTGACCTCTCTCTTCCTCGACCAATCTGAACTCAACGAGGCGGTCGCTGCTTCGGCCAAGGCCGGTGACTTGTCCAAGTCGGCGTCATCGTCGACGCATACTCACGACGAAGCCGTTTCAGATGTAATGCGTAACCTCATGGATGACCTGGGCATGAACATGAGCATGCTGAAGAATAGCAGTATATTCAGTGGCGACGAGGAGAGATTTGCGTTTGCGAGAGCACTGTCGAGATTGAGCGAGATGGGCAGTCAGGAGTGGGTGGAGAGGGGTTTGGGCATGGAGAAGAAAGGCGGCAAGCAGGAGATGGAGGGGTGGCAGAGAGTTAGGAGCCGATGGCGAGAGGATAGTATGTAAGAATTTAATTTAAGGGCAATCACCAAACCAGAGCCTGTATGTACATCTAACATCTAACATGTTGATGAGAAATGTTTGTCTATCCAATAAAAACCAGCACGCTGAAGAAAGTCAATGCAGCTCAATTCCCTCGGCTACCGTACCGTTTCCTTTTCGGTCCGCTAGCCTGTGATCTGGCGTCGAAGGCCTACTCCTCTCCCGGTCTGCAAATGCGATGTTCTCCCGGAGGGCCACGTATTCACTGTCAGCGTAGCCCAGCGCTTCTCTGATCTGGGTGGAATGCAGACCCATGATCCTCCTGATTTCGGTTGCCGAGTAATTCACAACTGCTCGCCCAATTTCGAGGGGCGCTGGATTGTGGAGCTCGTACGGCGGTGGAGATATGATTTGGCTGCTCGAGGACTGGGTGTGTTCGAAAGCAGGGCGCTGCGGGCTTAGATATGATGGTGTGGGTGGTAGGGGGTGGCGCACGGGGATGGGAGCGTGTACCGAGTGAGAGGATGCGGCTGGGGTGGTGGGTTGGGAGGCTGGCTGCGACGAGGAGGGGGAGGAGGGGGAAGAGGGCTTGGGCAGTCGCTTGACCACGACTACGCGAACAGCCTCCTGCTGTGCAAAGTGGCCGTCGACATGCACAATGCCCACGGGCAGCAGGCCGGCCTTGTCATGGAGGGCGTGCCAGGCGCCCTGGTCAATGTATATGGATCCGTGAGGAGCGAGGCCGTGCAGGATCCAGAAGTAGCGGTCGCGGATGGGATGCGCGATGGGGAGGAAGCGGGTGTGGAGGGGCACGGGCTCGGGGTCTACTGGCGGCGTCGCAGGGCGGTGGTCGGCGTCGGCGTGTTCGTCGGTCTTGCGCTCGCGCTCGGCGTGGCGGATGATGGCGGCGATGTTGCCTGGGTGGCTGCTCTTGGTGATGACGGTCGTGACGCCGGCGCTGGTGGCCAGGCGGGCGGCGACAATCTTGGTGCTCATGCCGCCGGTGCCCAGGGCGCTGCCAGCAGAGGTGACGTCGGCGGCCAGGTCGGCGATGTCGTCGACGACGGCAATGGGCTGGGCGTCCGGGTGCGAGCGCGGGTTCTTATCGTAGAGACAGTCGACGTCGGTCATGAGGAACAGGTAGTCGGCCTGCACCATGCCGGCGGTGATGGCGCTCAGGGTGTCGTTGTCGCCAAACTTGATCTCGGTGACGGCCAGGGTGTCGTTCTCGTTGACAATGGGAATGACGCCCATGCCCAGCAGCTCGATGAAGGCGTTCTGCGCATTCTGGTGCTGCGTGCGGTCGGCAATGTCGTTGCGCGTGAGCAGCACCTAGGCGATGGGCTGCTGCAGGTTGCCAAACAACTGGTCCCAGAGCGACATCAGCCGGCACTGCCTAATTGCCGCGAGGGCTTGCACCTGCGGCAGATGCTTGGGCCGCCGGGGCAGCTTCATGCGCCGCAGGCCCACGCCAATTGCCCCCGAGGAGACAATGACGACGCGGTGGCCGTCGGCGCGCAGCCGGCATGCCGTCTCGACAATCAGCGACAGGATGGAGAGCAGCGGCTGGTGCGTCTTTTCGTCCACAATCGACGACGTGCCCAGCTTGATGACAATGGTCAGCTGGCCGGGCAGCTTGCGCATGTGCACCGCCATGAGGGTTGTGTCTGTCCGTGGGAGTGCGGCCAGAAGTTCAGCAGTCCAGTCTTCCTACGAGTTCTCTTCTCCGAACTCGCTCGCTCCCAGCTGCACTCCGATTGGCTCCCACAATTGGCCTGTCGCCAGCCAGCATCTTCTCTTCCTCACCCACATGCACCCACCCACGCATCCACGCACCTACACGCCCACACCGCCACCAACATGCCCAATCCAGAGGCAGCCCCCGGCGGCGCATCCGCCGCAGCAATGGCGCAGCCCCCGCCGCCCAAGAAGCTCGACCCCATCTACTACAACTGGTCAAGCACCTTCTCCATCATGCTCGGCCGCATGACCGCCTCGCGCGATGTCCAGCTCGAAAACAATTACTTTGCCGAGATGGACGAGCTCAAGGCCGATGCCATATGCCGGCGCTGCGAAGACAACCGAGCCTACCTTCTGCAATACTCGCCCGTGGTGCGATTCCTCCGCGACGAAGTCAGCAAACTTGGCGGCGACTTGAACAACAACAACATCCTATGTCGTATGTGCACCAACGAGCAGTCCGGCGGCTTCAGCCTCGACCACGGCATCCTACTGTGCGCCAACAAATTCCGCAATCGCGGACACCAGGAAGACACCATGGCCCATGAAATGGTCCACGCCTGGGACCATTTGAAATTCAACGTCGAGAACCACAATCTTCGGCATCAGGCCTGCTTGGAAATCAGAGCTAGCACACTGAGTGGCGAGTGCAGATTCTCCCGAGAGTTCTTTACCAGGAATCAATGGCGCATCACCGAACAGTTGCAGCAGTGTGTGCGAAGAAGAGCGACCTTGTCCATGATGGCACGGCCTGGCATCAAGGACGAGGCTCATGCTGGCGAGATTGTCAACCAGGTATGGGAAGGGTGTTTCCGGGATACGCGGCCGTTTGACGAAATATATCGGTAGCAAATCTGGCTTGGTATCGCACAAGAATTGCATAGCGACGGCGTTTGGGGGTATAGCTATTTCGAAGTAGTCTGTTCGTATCACAAATCACACTCCGTGTATACAAGTCGAGGATGATAAACTTGATCTCATTGCGTTGCTTCATCAACGCAAATGCTGCATACCCGATGCAGAACGCCCCAAAGCTGTAGAACCCGTCCAGAACGCCGAAAAAATGCAGCCCGGCCATCATCGGGAGTGATCCTCTTCGCCACCAAAACGCCTCTTCGCCTTCTTACATGACACACATTCAACAGATTCACCCAAATCGTCGGATCTTGATGCCATCTCAATACGTCTCGCACTCGGAACTTGTCCGATTGCCGACTTGCACACGACTACTCTTGCAGTGCTTGACAATCCAAGGATGTCGTTCAACGTCTTCAAGAGCAATTCGCTTCTCTGGATCAAGAACAAGTAACTACAGCCTGTTAGCAGTGACAACTGACCTGGTGTAGGACACGTGAGACTTACTCGTTTAATCAAGTCCTTAGCTTCAGAGCTGATGAAGCTTGGTACGGTATACTCTCCCCTCGCAATCTTCCTTTGCGTCATGACTTGTGTGTCTTCAAATGGCGCCTCGCCAACCAAGAACTCATATGTCAACACGCCTAAACTCCACAAATCTACCTTTTCGCTATAGAAGTTGTCTTTACCGCCTCCTCTCAGCATCTCCGGCGGCAGATAGTCGAGGGTGCCGCACATAGTGTTGCGACGGTTGTTGGGCGCATGGACCGACCAGCCAAAGTCGCTGATTTTGATTTCACCATGAACGCCCACGAGAATATTCTCGGGCTTAATGTCTCTATGCATAACGTGCTTCTTATGCAGATACTTCAGTGCCGCTGCCATTTGGGCGATATATTGTGCTGCCTTCCATTCGGGAAAGCGTTGCTCACGGCGCAGATGCTTGTAAAGCTCACCCTGGCCAGCAAATTCTAGGATCAAGAAGACACGCTTTGCGTCGTGGAAATGTCCAAAGAGACGGAGAATGTTGGGGTGTGCCAAGTGTGACTGGATCTCGATCTCTCGCCGTACTTGCTTTTCGACTTTGCCTTGCTGGAGCTCCGACTTGTGCAGCACTTTGAGGGCACAAACAAAACCTGAAGACTTTTCTTTGGCAAGGTAGACGCGTCCGAATTTGCCTTTTCCCAGCGGCTTGCCAATTTCAAACATGCCAAGGTGCCAGGCCTTTGGAGTCGATGGGTTGACGTAGAGGGCCGGTTCGGTCAGAGTGCGGCGGTGGGTGGGATTGAGCTCAGAGGTGCGGCTGGCGGTTGCTGTAACGGAGACCTTTGCGATGTTGGCGGCATTCTTGCTGGCATTTGTGGTTGCAAGTTTCTGGAGGGGTATTTGATGGGGCAGTTTCATGCGATTGGCGGCCGATGTTGAGGATGACAGGCCATTTAACGATACAGTGGTGGAGAGGGAGGCAGTCTGGGCTGGGTTAGATGGGCATCCGGTACCATGGACAGCACGGCATACCTTGGACTTGTGGTAGGTGGCCGTCGCCGAGACGTGGCTGTCGTTCTCGTCGGTGACGGTGATGCGCTCAAAGGCAGCTTCGAGATTGGCGACCTCCATTGCGGTGCTGCAGGTAGGTATAACGAAGGGCGGTGTTGTTGAAGGCATGCTGGCTGGAAGTGCTGGGTTGATCAGACAGCGGCAAACAAGCGCCGTTGCTATGGGAAACAGCCACACAGCCATCGGCGCCTCAGCCTGCCGACCTCCTCCCCCCCTCCTCCCCCCTCCTCCAGCCCCACCCCGTGTCTGAGACTGCTGCCCTCTGCATCCACACCTGTCGCCTCCTTTACCATGTCGCTCAACGGCGCACCCGCCGACACGGCTGCCCCGGGGCATGATGCCGACACATGTATCACAAAGGGCCGCTTCACAATCACGACGCGCAAGCTGCCCATCCTCAAAGCTGGCCCCATCGACAACATGACCAAAAAACTCGGTATAACACCGCCAGAGATGATATTCGGCGACAACATCGCGCGCATCCACCACGCCCCAAGCAGCTGGTTCATCGAGTTCAACGCGTTTGATGCACTGGACCGCGTGGACAAGACCGGCGAGCACATGTTCAAAGTCGCCTATTCCAAGGAGTGGCAGCAGAACCGCCAGAAGCAGTTCGAGGACATCAAGGAAGTCGTCAAGCCCTTTGACTGGTCCTACAGCACAGATTACAAAGGCACCACGCCCCCCACGCCTGCCCTGCAATCTACTCAGAGCTGCATCCCGCTTGAATTGCTGAAACGCCCCGATCCCATACACTTTTTCGACGAAGTCATGCTCTACGAAGACGAGCTGGCCGACAACGGTATTGCAATGCTGTCGTGTAAAATCAGAGTCATGCCCGCCCGTCTGCTTCTCCTTGTGCGCTTCTTCATGCGACTAGACAACGTTGTTTTCAGGATTCGCGATACACGGGTCTACGTCGAATTCGGCACTGACGAGGTCATCAGAGAATACACTGCCCGAGAAGCACCTTACGAAGAGGTGCGAAAAAAGCTTGCAGGCAGGAAGGAAGATGTGCTTGCCATCATGCGCGATCCGAATCGATTAGCCGAACACATACCGATTGTAGAGCAAAGTACTGACGGCTTGAAGCTTCCATGAGGCCCATGTATCAGTTGCGTGGTGTTGGTAGCCGCGACAACACGCTACCACATGGCGACAGCACCCAAGCGCACACCACCTTGTTAGCTCGGGGCCAGTGTAGTCCGAGACCCTGAGACGTTTTCCGACCACTTGACTACTCCAGTAGTATGAGAACTTGGCACAATGTATTGTAGGCCCTCGAGGCGCGTCAGCATGAAGGGTTGAGTTCAGAATACCTTCACTAGTTGACTAACGACACATGCATATGCAATTGTCCATAGGAATTGGCCAATATTGATACGTCATCGTGGTGACAACTGTACGCCGGGCTGAGGGACGTGCTTCGCACGAGACGCGCACATAAGGCTTATGTCTACGAGCGAATCTCCAGTTTCGAAACCAACGACAATGATGGTTTTGTCCGATTGTCCGAGGTTTGCAATTACTGCGCCACATGACAGCATCTGGGGGCGAGGACAGATACTCTTACAACTAGTTGAATTGTCTTTGATGTAATCCGTAGCATATTTCGAGCGACTACTTTGTTAGCCCGGTACAGGACATTCCAACCAAATTTACAGCTAATCATTATGCTTGTCTCCCATCTCCTTTCTGGCAACATGCATCCTGTCCTGCAGCCAAATTTATTCATATACAAAGTCTGGTTTTGCGGCTTTGTGCCTCTTTGTGCCTCCGCGTCCCGGACACAGTCAGATCTTCAACGCCTTTTTGTAGACGTGTAATCCCTCTACGTATTGCGGACCTTCCGGATCCCCCTTCGTCATAGCTGCCCATTCTTTGTCTCCGTTTTTGTCCTTGGCCCACGAAACCACGCGTCTAAAGTTGTGGTCCGGATCAACACCATTGCAATAAGCGTGCGGATAGAGTGCCTTTACCTTCCGTCATTGGTCTATCAGCTACTAAAGTTCCTTCCTGTCAAATTCGTCCGTACTTAGCGCTAAACCAACCACGGGGCCTCGGTGGTGCTCGATCTCCGTATGCTTAGGATGATTCCTCTCAACATTATCTACTGATATTGCGCAACTATAGATACTGAGACATCATCATGATCCATTAGATTCATAAGAGACCCTTTTGATTCTCATACAACGCGGCTTACAAGCAACTATGGCTGAGTCAAGCTTGAATCAAGACGGAGCCTCACGATCGACATCTGAATGCCTCCAGCCATTACATGCAACTTCTAGCAATCATCTTGAGGACGGCACCCACCGAACACTTTCAGATAGAGTCACTTATTATCCGGATGGCCATCCGAATAGAGCAACAAATAATGGCTCTGGTCCTTTCTGCGATCATCATGATTACATAGAAGGACCGATGAAGAGTCCCACCATACACGCCCTGGATGGTCTTTTCTCTTCACAATCAAGCCGCAAACCTCAAAATCCTCCGATCTACAAGGAAGACCAAGCGGATGCGGTCACCGATCACAACGTGCAAGAGGAGGAAGCACAGGTTAACAGTAATCCACAATTCATTGAGGAAGAGGTACCTCTCGAGCCGATTGAGAAGCAAGAGTCGTATAGCTCGACAGATTCAGTCGCGCATAAGTTTAAGAAAACACAACAAGAGAAGCGTCAAGAGTCATCTATTCTCGATCGATTTTCAAGCGAGGAACACAATCATACTAAGCTTGAACGTCGAGCTACCCGCGCGGAGATTGATGATCAGGGCATTCGAGATCTTCAGCGGATTTTGACAACGCAATCGCAGAAGATTACCCAACAAATCAGTATTGCACAACCTGGTGATGCGACTGTTGATCCATCAAGCGAGAGTTTTGACCTCTCAAGATTCTTTAGGATGTTCCGTACGTTGTTCCCATGTAACGATCTGACGAGAGCTTGACTAATCTCCTGTCTGCTCCTACAGGACATAATCTTGAGCGTGAAGGTATTGAAATGAAAGAGCTCTCAGTTTTGTATAAGAGCCTTAACGTCTTCGGTTCTGGAAAAGTTCTACAGCTGCAGAAAACGGTTGCTGATATTGTTATGGCGCCGTTTCGGGCAGCAGAATACTTCGGGAAAGCAGAACGGAAGCAAATTTTGCATAACTTTAATGGTATTATCAAAGCTGGTGAGCTTTGCATTGTACTCGGACGTCCCGGCAGCGGTTGCAGTACCCTGCTAAAAGCACTGACAGGCGAGCTGCATGGATTAGACATTGATGAGTCCACTATTTCTTACAACGGAATTCCACAGAAGAGGATGATCAAGGAATTCAAAGGCGAAATGGTGTATAATCAGGAGGTCGACAAACATTTCCCACATCTGACAGTAGGACAAACGCTAGAGCACGCGGCTGCTCTCAGGACTCCCTCCAACAGACCCATGGGGGTTTCACGTCAAGAATTTTCAAGTTTCCTCACACAGGTTGTCATGGCCGTGCTTGGGTTGAGTCATACGTACAACACCAAGGTTGGAAATGACTTTGTTAGAGGTGTTTCGGGTGGTGAGAGAAAACGCGTTTCAATTGCTGAATGCATGCTTGCCGGTGCGCCATTCGCATCGTGGGATAACGCGACGCGCGGTTTGGACTCAGCAACTGCACTAAAATTCGTGAAGGTGAGTGAAACGTATCAAAGCCTGCCATAACGCGTTTAATAGCTGGTGACTACTATGGCGGTCTCAAATGAGTATATCCCAGGCTATTGCTACGATCCCTTTCAGGCCGGGATAACCAAAAATCCTTCCATCCTACATTCATAGTGGAGGAAGAGCCGCTAAACAGTTGTTAGGCACTTAGAGTCAGTTCCGATATGACAGAAGGTGCTGCAGCGGTAGCAATCTATCAAGCCAGCCAGAGCGTGTACAATCAATTCGACAAAGCTACCGTCCTCTATGAAGGCCGTCAAATCTACTTCGGACCCGCTGATATGGCTAAGGCCTACTTTGAACGACAAGGCTGGTACTGCCCCGCCCGACAGACAGACTCTGATTTCCTCACTGCTATCACCAATCCATTCGAGCGCCAAGCCCGAAATGGCATGGAGAGCAAAGTTCCAAGGTCTCCCGAGGACTTCGAGAAGTACTGGCATGATTCGCAAGAATTCAAAAATCTCATGAAGGAAATTACTGACTTTGAAGAGCAACACCCAGCCAATGAGAACACAGCCCTCAGGCAGCTGAGGGAACAAAAGAAGTTTATACAGGCTAAGCATTCTCGGCCCAAATCCCCATACCTCATTAGCGTGCCTATGCAGGTTCGGCTTAATACCAAGCGTGCATACCAACGAATCTGGGGTGATGTTGCTTCGACAGCTACACAAGCAGGTCTCAATCTTATTATAGCTCTTATTGTCGGCTCCATCTATCACGGTCGCTCAGATGGAACGTCCTCATTCCAAGGTCGTGGGGCAGCCTTATTCCTGGCAGTTCTATTCAATGCGCTCACCTCAATTGGAGAGATCAGTGGATTATATTCACAAAGGCCAATTATAGAGAAGCATAACTCATATGCATTCTACCATCCAGCAACCGAGGCTATAGCTGGCATTGTTGCCGACATTCCTGTGAAGTTTGTGCAAGCCACCGTCTTCAACATCGTACTGTATTTTCTTGCCGGCCTAAGATCTACTCCGGGTCAATTTTTTCTCTTTTTTGGTGAGCATATATTAGAAGCCGCTTCTTTATTATCGATATATTGACAAGCTGCCAGTGGTTACATATATTGCAACCTTTGTAATGGCCGCAATTTTTCGAACGACAGCAGCTGTCACAAAAACTGCATCACAAGCCATGGCCGGAGCAGGTGTTCTCGTCTTAATCTTAGTAATTTACACAGGCTTTGTCATTCGCATACCGGAAATGCCGGTATACTTCGGTTGGATTCGATGGATCAATCCCATCTTCTACGCCTTCGAGATTCTTCTCGCAAATGAGTTTCACGGTGTTGATTTTCCCTGTGATCAATTCACGCCTATGGGCCCTGGCTACAATCTCTCGGGGAACTCGTTCATCTGCAGTACTCAAGGTGCAATTGCCGGTCAGGCGTCTGTCTCTGGCGATAGATTCATCGAAGTGTCATACTCGTACTCTTGGTCTCATGGTAAGTAGGCGCAATCTGAATCGTTGATAAAACATCTACTAACGCATCAAAAATATAGTCTGGAGAAATGTAAGTCAAGTTCTACGTAAATTCATTCAGAATCATTCACTAATGTTGCTCTTATGTTTCTAGTTCGGCATCTTGTGGGTCTTCTTGATCTTCTTTATGATCACATACTTCATCGCGGTTGAGGTCAACTCGTCTACGAGCAATACAGCTGAGCAACTAGTGTTTCAGCGCGGTCATGTCCCAGCTTACCTACAAAAGGGTGGCACAAAGCTAATTGACGAAGAAGCTAACAGAGCCAATACTACAAAGCAGACAGACGCTACTAGTAACGTCAGCGTCATCGAAGAACAAAAAAGCATTTTTACATGGAGAAACGTAGTTTACGATATTGAGATCAAAGGTGAGCCACGCCGACTACTAGACCATGTCTCGGGTTTCGTCAGGCCGGGATCCATGACTGCACTGATGGGTGTTTCTGGTGCCGGTAAAACAACACTACTCGATGCACTTGCGCAAAGAACGAAAATGGGAGTCATCACGGGCGACATGTTTGTCAACGGCAAACCGCTAGACCCAGCATTCCAAAGGTCCACTGGTTACGTTCAGCAGCAGCAAGTCACAGCACCCAATGAAACAGATCGGCATCTCTGACTATAATAGGGACCTCCACCTCGAAACTGCGACTGTACGCGAATCTCTTCAGTTTTCAGCAATGCTGCGTCAACCGAAGTCGGTGAGCAAGACGGAGAAATTCGCATATGTAGAAGAGGTCATAAAGATGCTGAACATGGAAGACTTTGCGAACGCTGTTGTTGGAGTGCCTGGTGAAGGCTTGAATGTTGAACAGCGCAAACTTCTCACCATCGGCGTTGAACTAGCTGCAAAGCCAAAGCTACTTCTATTTCTTGATGAGCCTACATCAGGACTTGATAGCCAGGTGAGTATGTCTATTTTGCCCTCTGTATAATGCTCAGTGTTGTCAATGTGTTACTTGAATTCATAGTGTGCTGCGTTTCGTCTTGCTCACCTTCATGAGAAGGTCACTAACTTTGGAACAGAGTTCCTGGTCAATTATATCATTCCTCAAAAAACTATCATCCGCCGGACAGGCCATTCTTTGCACTATCCATCAGCCAAGTGCTATCCTGTTTCAAGAGTTCGATAGACTTCTCTTTCTTGCTAAAGGTGGTAAGACTGTCTACTTTGGCGAGATAGGCTTGAATTCTCGGACTTTGTTGCACTATTTTGAGAATCAAGGAGCGCGCCCTTGCGGTAAAGATGAAAATCCCGCCGAATATATGCTTGAAATCGTCAACGCCGGCAAAAACGACCAGGGTAAGGAGTGGTTTGATGTTTGGAAATCGAGCCAAGACTTCCAAATGGTTCAACAGGAAATTGAACAGCTACACAAAGAGAAAGAACATGAGAATCTGAAAATTCCAAATGAAACTGGTGGAGGGGCGTATGCCATGCCATTATCCGCACAGATCTGGGCGTGCACGAAGCGTGTGTTTCAGCAATACTGGAGGATGCCGAGCTATGTTATAGCAAAGTTTGGCCTATGCGCTATAGCTTCGCTTTTCATTGGGTTCTCGTTCTTCTCGGCGGATTCGACAAAGGCTGGTATGCAGACAATTATCTTTTCTGTCTTCATGATGACAACCATCTTCTCATCCCTTGTTCAACAGGTAAGTGGATGATATTCAATAGACACTCCGTGGCTTAACTGACGTATCGTAAGATTCAACCTCTCTTTATCACGCAACGCTCTTTATACGAATCCCGCGAGCGCCCTAGCAAGGCATATTCGTGGATTGCATTCATGATTGCCAACATTATTGTCGAGATACCTTACAGCATGTTTGCAGGTATTCTCACTTTTGCATGCTTTTACTACCCTGTCGTTGGTGCACACCAGTCCGGGGAGCGCCAGGGTCTTGTACTTTTGTTCAGTATGCAACTTCTTATTTATACATCGACATTTGCCAGCATGACGATTGCTGCCCTACCGAATGCTGAGACGGCGGCGGGACTGGTTTCCCTACTCACGCTGATGAGCATATTGTTCAACGGTGTTTTGCAGCCACCCAACCAACTGCCAGGCTTTTGGATCTTCATGTATCGCATATCGTAAGTATATTCTTAATGTGATTCCCGTTGAGGTTTATTCTGACTATCTATAGGCCATTCACTTACTGGGTAGGGGGCATAGTATCTACCATGTTAGCAGGCCGCAAAGTCTTTTGCAGCGACAGCGAAATCTCTGTTTTTGACCCTCCACCTGGTCAATCATGCGGCGCCTATCTCGAAAGCTACACAACGGCTGCGGCTGGCGTGGTCCAAAACCCCATGGCCACTTCTGCTTGCGAGTACTGTTCACTTTCCAATAGTGACGAGTTTCTTGCATCCGTGTCCATCTCATACAGCGACAGATGGCGTAATTTTGGCATTATCTTTGCATTTATTGCCTTCAATATCTTTATTGCAGTATTCACATATTGGTTATTCCGCGTTGCGAATTTACAGACATTTACTAATAAATTTTACAAGACGAAAAAAGGCGCCAAGGCGAAAGAGATGACGGATAATGCGCCGAATGAAGTTGCAAATGCGGCTGCGCAAGGTGCAGATCTAAGGAGAAGGGAGGCTACGAGGGCTTGAATAAAAATCTCAATAGTTTGCGTCTACAGAAGGTAGTACTTTGGACCCCTGTGTAACTCCCTCTATTAATCTACTACATCTTCACTAACCAACTATCCAACTATCTTTACAGCCGATGAGACTATGCAATTGAGTGCACATGGTGTAACAAACTAACGAAACCATTTGTACTGGGGGCATGAATAACTTGAATGGCTATGAATTCAGAGACTGGGAGGTGCCTCGCCTAACATATCCTGGACAATTTTGTCTGGAAGCAATGTTGCGCTCAAAAATCCACGGTGCGCAAATTACAAAAATGGGAACTCTATGGCAACTGATCGAACATAGGTAAGAAAAGGAACCATAAAATGAGCCCTTGTAGTTAGCCGATATGAAGTACATGGTGATGACAGGCAAATGTGGAGAGACCCGGCAGTGAGTACCAAAGGTGCTGCAGACCCCACGATGAAAAAGTCTGGATGTGGATGGATGTGGGTTGCATTCAACAAGAAATTTTGTTCTTCAGTGGCTCATGATCATCTCCGCTCTTACTCTGCTCTGGGAAGAACCTCGGCTGTGGTGCCATGCCTTTCCCGCCAGCCAACAGCAGCTATGCGGACCTTGTTCAACGCCCGCGATCCATCTCACGATCCCCACACTTTTCCCGTTGCCCTGGCAAAACCTCGGGTTGGCACGTGCAGGAGCTGCGGGGTGTCCATTTTAGGCTTGGTCCGGCACCCGAACCACCACTGATGTTCGGACGCTTGCTTGCGCATCAAAATTCTTGTTGGCCGTCAGCCTCGTCACGACGCTGCCAATGTTCTCACAAGGTATTGAGGCGTTGCTTGGTACCGCTCCACGTCGACAGTTTCCCGTTATTATGACCGATTCGCGGTAGTTTCGGGACTGACATGTCACAATCAGCCATGGCATGCTGCTTCCATGAGGCTTGTTTATCTTTGGCCATCCTAACCTGGCTTGCGTGATGGTCGAATGTTTTGTTTCCAGGTCCAGGGGCAAAGTAGTTATGAATCCATGCCAACGGGCATTGATGCTGGAGATGTCGCCTGAGGTAGGATGACCCCTGATGTTCATCATTCTTTGATTCTGGATACCGGTACCACGGATTTCTTTGGTTGGGTGACTCATGAGCCCCCAGCAAGCACTCCACTACTATCTACCGACGCGGATACATGATATGTAGGCAACTGTCACCTTGGCAATGCTTCTCCATGCACCCGTATGACGTCGCGGGCCCCCATGGCACCGGGGAGACTTCGGTACAGGGAGCAGAACATGTACCTCATAGCCCGTTAGTCTTGAGTCGCCGCTCCGGTCAAGGCAAAAAATCTTAGGCTATATAAGACATGATGTGCCCCATATCCAACGGTTCAGCCGATGTCAAGTCTGCCTCAGTCAATAATGGCGAACCTTCTATCCTCGTTGCTTGTGGGCTCTATCCTGCTCTCAAACGCAGTCAATGCCCAGGACTTCAGTGGGCGTCCTGGTAGCCGAGATGAGAATGCATTCCAATATATTCAGCCATTCAACACCACCATCCTCACAGAATATGGCTCATCGCCTGCTGTGTATCCCTCGCGTATGTTGACCCGATGTTCTTGTGCCTATGACATTTTCACACACTTCTCTATCCGCATTGTGCGGCTGCCAAGGCATAATCTCTCTACCAGAATACATAAAAGCCAAAATATGGGTCGTTTCGATTGTGACTGACGTTTTCCAGCAAAGATTACTGGCGCTGGCGGCTGGGAAGCTGCGCTCGAAAAGGCGAAAGCGTTCGTTGCAAAGCTCACTACTGAGGAGAAAGCCGACATGGTCACGGGTCAAGCTGGGCCCTGTGTCGGCAACATCGTTGCTATTCCTCGCCTGGGATTTGGTGGGCTTTGTCTCCAGGATGGCCCACTGGCCATCCGTGTAGCAGACTTTGCCAGTGTCTTCTCTGCAGGTGTTTCAGCTGGTAAGTCTATCAAACTCTAGAGACTATGATGATACTTAGATATATATGTATAGGCGCTACCTGGGACAAGGAACTTATGTACGAACGTGGGCTGGCAATGGGTCGCGAGTTCAAGGCCAAGGGCGCACACGTTGTTCTTGGACCTGTTGCCGGCCCGTTAGGACGCTCCGCTTATGCTGGCCGCAATTGGGAAGGTTTCAGCTCCGATCCTTACCTTTCTGGTGTTGCTATGGAGAAGACAATCATTGGCCACCAGGATGCAGGAGTGCAAGCCTGTGCAAAGCACTGGGTTGGTAATGAACAGGAGATCCAGCGTAACCCTGTTTACTCCCAGAACGTCACTACTGTCAAAACCGAAGGTGCCATCTCCGCGAATATAGACGACAGAACAATGCACGAGCTGTATATGTGGCCGTTTGCCAATGCTGTAAAAGCGAAGGCGGCGTCTTTCATGTGCGCGTATCAACGGATCAACGGCTCGCATGGCTGCCAAAACAGCGCTACCCAAAACGGATTGCTTAAAACTGAACTCGGATTCCAGGGTTATGTTATGTCTGATTGGGGTGCAACCCATTCAGGCGTTGCATCCATCGAAGCCGGCCTTGATATGAATATGCCTGGTGGGTTAGGTCCGTACGGGATGAACTTCGGCATACCCTCGTTCTTTGGTGGAAATATCACCACTGGCGTGCAAAATGGAACTCTTTCTACTTCTCGTGTCGATGATATGGTTATCCGTATCATGACGCCTTACTTTTGGCTCGGCCAAGATAAAGATTTCCCTACTATTGACCCCTCTACTGCCGACTTGAACACGTTCTCGCCGCGTAAAACATGGACGCGCAATTTCACACTCACTGGAAAACGCAGCCGTGACGTTCGCGGCAACCATGCAGAACTGATTCGGAGGCATGGCGCGGCTGGAGCAGTTCTCTTGAAGAATAAAAACGGTGCTCTGCCTCTCAAGGCCCCTAGGAATATTGCCATTTTTGGTAATGATGCTGGCGCCCCTACTCAGAATAGCGTCCTGAACCAGGTGAACTATGAATATGGCACACTCTCGGCTGGAGGAGGTAGTGGTACAGGTCAATTTACCTACCTGGTGACTCCGCTGCAAGCAATTCAGAGCCGTGCGAAGGCAGATGGGGGACTTGTTCAATATTGGCTGAATAATACTTTCATTGCTGCGAGCAAGGTCGATAGCTTGTTGATCCCTCGCGGTCAGCCAGACGTCTGCATCGTCATGCTTAAAACATGGGCTCAGGAGGCTGAAGATCGTGTGCATCTTAGCGTCGACTGGAATGGCGATGATGTTGTTGAGAGCGTTGCAGCATTCTGCAACAACACTGTTGTTGTCACACATTCCTCTGGAGTCAACACACTACCTTGGTCCGATCATCCCAACGTTACTGCTATTCTTGCAGCTCACTACCCTGGCCAAGAGAACGGCAACAGTCTCGTGGATCTTCTTTACGGCGATGTCAATCCATCTGGGCACTTGCCTTACACTATTGCGCTCAATGGGACTGACTATAACGCGCCGCCAACGACAGGAATTAACACGACCGGATTTGATGATTGGCAATCATGGTTCGATGAGAAGCTTGAGATTGATTACCGGTACTTTGATGCGCACAACATTAGCGTACGATATGAGTTTGGGTTTGGTCTATCCTATACTACCTTCAGCATATCGAACTTGGAAATATCACCTCTGGCGAGTAATATCAGCTCGCATCCGGAAAATCGGCCTATTCAACCAGGCGGCAACCCTGCCCTCTGGGAAGCCGTGTACAACGTGAGCATTTCTGTGTCGAACACGGGCTCGGTGGCCGGCGCCAGTGTTCCACAACTATACGTGGGCCTGCCATCGACAGCGCCTGCTGGTACGCCTCCACGACAGCTTCGTGGGTTCGAGAAGGTGCAGCTCAAAAAAGGGGAGAGCAAGAGGGTTGGTTTCGAGCTGATGCGGCGAGATTTGAGCTACTGGGACGTAGTGAGCCAGCAATGGGTGATCCCTACAGGCGAGTTTACTATCTATGTGGGGTTCAGTTCTCGAGATCTGGTTGCACAGAAGAAGGTGACGGTGGTTGGCCAGAAATAGGTAGGCTAGTTGAGAATGAAAGCAAAGTTGAATGTGCACAGAGCAGGCTCCTCTGGGTTGATTGGACGTGACACGGCGTGCTGACTATGCTGGATAGAGGAGAGGTGTTTGGCAGTGAGACATGCGGCATGGGGCGGCGATGGAAGCCAAGAAGGCAGGCATGGTGGAGGCAATATGTCTAGCGCGGTGTAGTAGGTTAAGTACCACGACTATATATAGGCGGACAGGGATGGTGCGTATGAAGTCAGGTGAGACGGAGAAGAAAAGACGGATGCTGTGGAGAGAGGTAGGGCGTGGAGATTCTGAGAACGGGTGTAGACCAAGATTGGCGTATGGGGTCTGGTCGGAGATGCGACACGGTTTGGGATGGCGACATGGGAGGGGACTGGGAGTGGATGGCGCCTGCCCGTTTGGTGCAGCTAGCGACAGCCCGCTGCGCGTTGCCCGGCACGTGATGGCGGCCCATCACCGCGGCCCAGCAAGACGGATAGGACGGTGATGGGGCTGGCCATGGCTTCATGTACCTGAGTGTCTTATCGGCGCGCTACTGCACGCCCAAGAGGTCGGCTTGCCCGCTTGTTTAGCCGGCCGACGGCCTTCCTCTCCTAGACACTTGCTGGGGCATAGCACATACGAGGAGCGGCTCCTGTTAGATTGCGAATGCATGTCACTCCAACAGCGCCAGCACGCTTCGAGCAGTCGGCCAGCAATGCGTCATCCAGGTACCAAACCCCTTGCAGGGTACGACAACGAAGAAACCATCGCATCCTCAGCCTTGCCCCAAAGCTGAGGCCGGCCAGCGTGCTCGAACGCCCTTGCGAGCCCGCCGGGCGTCTTAGTTGCTTCCACGCGCCTTCCAAGCTTCTATCTCTCTTCCAGAACCTTTCCCCATTCCGCGCCCCCCGCGACACATGCAATCTGGTGATGTGATATAACCCTACCGTCGCACCAACTGCAGCTGACGCCTGCCCGGACACACGTTCATCCACTCCTTCGCCCCTAAGCCGTTGCCTCGCCTGCATAGCCCTTCCCACTCTCCTTCGCCGCCTCCTGGTCTTCTAGCCTTCTAGCCGTCGCCTTCAACCCGCCGTGCCCGTCTCTCGCTCCTTGCTTTCCGTTGCTTCCCACTGCTTCCCACTGCTTCCCACTGCTTCCCACTGCTTCTCACTGCTTCCCATTGCTTCCCATTGCTTCCTGCTCGCTTTTCGCTTTGTCATGTCCTGCTAACCGCCCGCCTGCTCCTCCGCCTTGCCATCATGGACGACAATCTAGACATACCCGATGAGTCCATGCGACACATCGAGGCTCTCCTGGCAAGGCACCCACCGCACTTGATCCAGCGAATGTTTTCCCAGACCCTCGAGTCACGTATGTCATGCTTGTCTCATCTTCCGACTGCTGTTTTCGCTTACGCCACCCAGGCCGTAGTTCCGTCGCCTCGTCTTTCATGTCAACAGCAACCTCCAGTACAAACTCCACCTCGTCTTCCACCTCATCATGGCGATCCAGGCTTTCCATTGCATCTACCTTTTCCAGTTCCACCCGTAGCAGCGACATGGCTCCCTCTGTCGCTTCATCAAGCTCTTCGCGCTCAAGAAACAGAAGGGCCGAACCACGTTCCTATCCAGCTGGACTTGACCCAACTAGACCAGTTCCTGCCCTATTAACTCCCGCCTCGGATGTCAGCAGTCCTCTTGACGTGAAGCCCGAGCCAAGCTTCACACCTACAGAAGAGACTAGTGCGGCTTCCCCTGCCACATTTCCAGATGACAAAGGCCAGGCTCAATCTGGCGACCCCTACATGTTTTGCACTTATTGTGCCGAGCAAAAATCGCTAAAGACCTTCAAAGCAAAGTCGGATTGGAAGAAGCATGAAATGCGGATGCATGAGACGGGAGAGGATTGGCCCTGTATTGTCATTGGATGTAACCGCATCTTTGACCGCCAGAAGGATTTTGTGAAGCATCATCAGCGCTACCACTCAGGACGGCCTCTTCCATCGCTCACTGACATTGGCATTTCCTTGTTACCTAGAAGAGTTTTTGGCTGTGGTTTCGACAAGTGCAAAGAGGTCAGCATCGGGTGGGATGAGCGGTGCGACCATGTTGCCAAACATATGAAGAACGGTGCAAGCTTCGAGCAGTGGAAGTATTCTACCGTCATTCGGAACCTGATCCGACAGGAGGCCCTGCACGATACCTGGAAGGAGCTGGTCGCGTGCCTAGATGAGCGACTACGAGAATCTCGATCACATATCAACTGGTGCCCAGATAACACCAGAATTTTGCGACAGAAGCTTCAGTGTTGCGATCTTCGGCCGAGTCGGGAAGAAGTGCTGATTACGGCCATGAGCCTGCGTGCAGACATACCACTGGAGCCTGTTCATCAACAACTGCCACTCGGATTCGTGACCCCGAGCCGAGACTCGGTCCCACATGGTGACAAATTATCTCGAGAGCAACGGATGCAGGTCCTCATTGGCCATGCTAATCCGCAATTGTCTCGTTCCCGGCTCACGTCAATTAACGCGGCATTGCTTCGAGTCAGTAAAACCATGACCCATAGCACGGAGTATGATTGTGCATCATCTCCTTACATTGAAGCAGATTCACCAACGGTGGACACAGCAGGCCATCGGATTAGTTATATGGATCTTGATCCTGGAGATTTTCTTGGCGTGGCGCAACCAGCCATTCCTGATATGTCACATGCCATGAGCTCGACGCCGATGAGCGCACCACCACATGGTCACACGCCCGTGGTGGACCACCAACAGCCCCATACACCCACGGATGACTTTAATGAGCAGGTCAAACCTTCCGCGAACCCGCTAGGGTGGTGTTACCCCAGCTATTTTGATGCCGCTCCTCAGTTTGAAGAGTCGCAATATTATGAACGACCATCACTTGGGCAGATGATCTCAAAGCCGTTACATAAGATTGGAAACCGTATCAACAACACTAGAGAGGCCTCGGTGCATTCATCACACGTGCGGGCACCGTCACAGATGACCCAAGCCCAGGCCCAGACTGATGTTGGTAGCGAGTTTGTATTGCAAGATCCTGTTGCGGCAATGAGCATGAGACATGCTCAACACGGTCAACCACACCTTCAGCAACAGCAACAGCAACAGCAACAACAACAACAACAACAACAACAACAACAACAACAACAACAACAACAACAACAACAACAACAACAACAACAACA